>VZTV01060367.1:173-21569 GCA_013400875.1 Anhinga rufa
GAATGCTTTCTCAGTGTTTGTAATTTTTCTCTTGTTCTTCATTTTTATGGACCGGTGTGTATGTGCATTTTATGTCACTGGTTGTCTATATATCACAAGAATGAAGTAAGGAAAAACTAAGTGAAGGCCGTCAGTTTTGCTAACACAATGGCTGTTTTGTTCTGTTGAATTAACGTATTTCATTAAGATAAAGATTACATATGATCTAGCACCAATCTACTGACAGTTTTGTTTGTTCAGTTTCTCCAGCAAACACTGGTAGAATAAGCAATTAATATTGAGAACAGGTATGTTGAATGTAGCACAAGAAATTTGGTAAGAAGAACCCAAACTTGGAGTGTTCAGCTTGGGAAAGTGATGAAGAATCATTTCAGAGATGAAATTCCTGTCTCAATACTTTCAGTGTCTAAAAAACCTCAGAGAAGGTCTTTCCTAAATTTACTGTAGGCTACATCAGGTGAAGTCATGATTCAGTCACGTTTTTCTATAGATACATACGTGTACATTTGGAGGTAGGTTTATCGCTATAAGGGTAGCAAATGCTATAGCTAACTAGCAACATCTGAAACATTTCTATGTAGGAGGGTATGGATAGGCAAGACATTTGAGTTGAGTAACCTGCATTCCATTTTTTTAAGTTTCAGATGCTTATAACTCTAAGGTAATTCTGGTGATGAAAAAGTTTCTTTCAGGTGTTCATGCTAAAAGGCAAATTTGAACAAGTTTTTTGTTTCAGTTCAGAGTTATCAGAGCATGGAAAAAACACTTCTATTTGCTTATGTTATTTTTATAAATGCCTGCTGCTATAGTTGAAAAATAAAGTTAAAACTTGTTTTGACTGACTTTGTGGAGCTGTGGCATTACTGTTAGTGGAGAAGTTGCAGTGCTCTAAGGAAAACTCAAAATCTATTGTCTCGGTTAATTTTCAGCTTGCAAGCACCGCAGTTACAGAAGCAATAGAGGATACAAAGCTTGTATCTTCTATCTCACTGTTTTTTTTTCCTCCGCTTTTTCATTTTCTCTCTCAGAAGTTGTTAAAACAGATTAATAAACCACAAAAACTAACTTAAAATACCCTTAGAAATTTGTAAGGCTGGTAACTAGTGACAGCCAGTTCACTGTGTATTTCATTGTACTCAAGAAAAATGGGGGAAGTAAGTCAGGCTTCGTCTTTGTGTTACTAGTGTTATTCCATCTTACTAAGATTAACCTGATATTTTTTATCTTTCTAATGCTACTGATGATGCTGCACAAATTGCCCACAGGAAAAGGATAGAAAATATTGTGTGTGTGTGTATATGTAGAGTGGAAGGAACTATAGCAAATGGAAGACTTCCCTGTTGAGCTTAATACAGTAGTATGTCTTTTCTGTTCTCTTTATTTCGTTTTTTTACCTTTGCATCAAAATACTTCTGGGAATATAAAGTGGAACATTATGGAGAATAACATCTATGTTGCTGACCGTGAAGGCTTTCCACTGGAGTACTCTTTCAGTAATAATTTCTTATGCACTTATGCAAATTCTATTAGATAATAACAGTGCTTATGTATGCTAAAATAGTGTTTTCTTATCAGTTAGAAAGTTCAGGGAGCTTGTTGCTTACTGCTGAAGAAATGCACGCCATATGTAACATTAAAGAAATGTTGTGATTCACACAGCTGTGCTTTGCCAGATTGGCTTGGGTTTGTGTGTTAATCCAGTTTTGAATATCAGAATAATTATATTCTAAGTACTTTGAGTCATTCAGATTACATGCTAACTAAAAAAAAAATACACAATATGCATTTTGTGCTGTTTGCAAGACATAATTTAATACCTAAAGTGTTTTATTATGTGATTTAATAAGAACTTTTTAAAAGATGTTCTCTGTGTGACGGATTTTGGACAAGAGCTAGAAATAATTCTTTTTAGCTGTTACAGTCATCCTTCTTGGTTTTTGATAAAATCTAATTTTGTTATCCTAGTCTCCAAAACACAAATTTTTTTTTTTGTCTCTTTGTCATAATGGGTTTTGTTGCTGGTAAGTCCAGTTCACAGTTGTTAAACCATGGCCATTTTGTGTTCTTATGATATTTGCTTTACCCAAATTGTTTACCCAAATTGTATTGTTATACCCAAATGTATAAGCCTGACTCACCCTTGTGAGACAGATACAAGCATAAATATGAAAGCTGCCGTTCCCCTCATGCCAGGTTCAGTTCTTCCCTGGGAAGAAGAGAGTTTTTAGAGTGTTGGCTTTCATATGTCTTAGGTTTCATGGAATGCAGAGCACATGCAGACTGTGATCCTACTTGAAACAAGTAAATGATTATAGTGACTAGGAAGTTATGCTGAATAGACAGTCTAGATGATTGTTTTTAATAAAAAGGTCCAGAATTTATATAGCATGCAACACACAATGAGTGTGTGCTTGAGTTGAATATTAATAATACTTTATTTTATCTTACTGTATGATGAGGTATGGTAGTACTCACATAACCCTGTTATGACTGTTACCTTATGGATTCAGTTGGTCGTATGCTTATCCCTCTGTGCTTTGAAGTTGATCAGTAAAATCATCTGACTTTGGATAGTTCATTTGGAATGATAGTGGAAGAAAACAGCAGTAATGACCTGGCTGAGGGAGCACTCTGGTTAACCAAACTGTAATTTGGGATTGTAAAGAATTTCTCTATTCTGTCCCATACTTGTTTACCATATTTGAACCCAGAATTGTGCTGAGATTGCATTGTGCAGAAATAACCAGTTTAGCCTCCTAAGCTGAAATCCCCTGCAAACATGCATGGGAGACTTCTTTCCCCCCTTTAGTAGAGAGATGAAGGGCGGGCAGTGGCAGCAGATGTGGTACTCCTTTATCAGATAGTGTATTGCTTTTTTTGTCTACCTTGTTAAAACATCAGGCAAGAGTGGTTTTGAGATAGAAAACTAGGAGCAGAACTAAGTTTTCCTTTTATAGGTAGGATGGAGTACAGGAAGGATGTTCTTTAGAGAGAGAAAAATTACTACAGCTCTTTCTGCTGCTGATGTGGTATTTGTAAGCTTTTAAAGGCAGAGTCTTCTGTGTACAGTGCTTAGTGCAACAGGATTTTGCTGAGGAGGCCTGATAGGGCTCACGCAACTGGTGATAAAAGATGCAAGAGCTGAAAATGGAGTGAATTTTAGAGAACCTATTTGAAAATTCATTCTTTCAGGCTCCCATATTTCTGAACTGCATTCTAAAGTGTTGTTATTTTAGACCTTCCTCTTGTAATACTACAGTTTCATTTTACCTTTTACCTTTTAGTAGCAGAGTTCACTTGAAAGACAGCCTGAGCTTTGGCCTTATTAGTGTCAAATATCATGTCTGAAATACACTCGCTTTATCTCTTGCTCCTCGCTCTCTCTGTCTCTTTTTTTTTTTAATTATTTTTTTTGTTGTTGAATTTTCTGTCCCTAGTTACGAAGGGGGCAAAAGGCTGTGGAGGATCTTAGTTAACATACGGAGTAGTACCCGGGCAGTCTTTTACACAGAGCAAATAAATTGCTGAGTCTCTTTAGACTTAGGAAGGAACATTCCTGTAACTAATGTCAAAATTACGTTCGTACTCAGAAAGCTTGTAAAAGAAACATGAAGGATGTTTTTATGAGGAAAGACGGGAGAGATTAATCTGGATAACAGTTTTTACTACAAACAAAATGAACTGAAGTTTAGCATTAGTCTGGGTTAGGTGTATATTCTATTTCTGCTCTACTAGTACTATATTTTTATCTTGCCAGTTCAAAGTTAATGTAGGTTTTGCAGTTAATTTGTGAAATCAGTTTTGATAAGTATGAAGTGTTCCCCTACGTAAGGTTACAATGCATACAGTTTGACTTAATTTGTTCTGAGTTGCGTACAACTTCTCAAGCAGGTCCTGTGTTTGAAATTTTGTTTTGAATTGAAATATTTTAAGAGCTGTGGTTCCAGGATTCTGAGCTTAGATTCCCAAAACTTTCTGGTTTCAGGTTTTTGACAAGTTGCTTTAAGGTAAGATTTTAAAATTTGGAAATGATCTGTCCTAATTAAGTGAAGACATACATATGTTGTAACCAAATACTGATTAAGCCATGAACTCATACATCAAGTTCAGCATTTTCTACTTTTTTTCCCCAGTGTAATAAATTGTAATACATTAGTTCTAGCAGACTGAACCTGAAAATGCAGTTTAACTACAGCTATGACCATAACTGGCAGATGTGTCTGTTCTTAACTGCTGAAGTCTTCAAACTGCAGCTGCTTGCATAACTTGCAATCTCTATTTGTTTGTTTTAGTCACGTTTAATTTGACAGTATAGATAGTAAGTGTCAGCGTGCAATGTTGTTACAGAACGTTATTCATCCATACAGAATAGTAGGGTGATAGACACTATAATTACTATTGGCTTTTTCATTCTTTTGAAGTCATTCCACCCCATGGAATTATTTCCAGTTGCATTAGATAATTTACTGGAAATTTACAGTTAGAATGGACATAAGTGACCAGAGTTAGAAGGAGCAGAAGGAAACTGCAGATTGCGCTGTGTCCTAGGGAGCTAACTCAGAGCATCTTTCTCATCTAGGTGCTATTTCTGGCACATTCAGCTATCTGCTCTGTGGCATTGGAGAGCAATATTTATATTTATTTTTTTTTTCCCTAAGGCACAAAGGCTGTATAATCCTTCCCAGGTTTTGCTGGACTGATGTTGAAGTCTGCCTCCCCTGGTACAGGGCTGTCTCTTTGGGGGTACGAGATAGCCCTTAGCGGTTAGAGAAATGTGTTTATATGTTTTTCTCTATCATTGTGAGTTCAACATAGTAATTTAGATTATGACGTTCTCCCTAAATTGGTCTGTGAGGTGATTAGTTTATCCTCAAATCCCACACTGGCTCTGGGACTTACAATAAACCAGCTAAATAATAATAGATGGAATAACTTCTTTTGCATAGTTTCTAGCACTTTATAAATACGTAGCACCATCAATTTTTTTAATGCAACTAAATGGCTTTATCATACTCTTAATTTCCATCAGATTACTCTGCTTACTTTTCCATTTGACTTCATTATATATATAAAAAAAAAGTATCTGAAGGCTGTGTGTCAGGAGGATGGGACTGGACTCTTCTCAGTAGTGCCCGACGACAGGACAAGGGGCAACAGGCATAAGTTGGAACACGGGAAGTTCCACCTGAATATGAGGAAAATCTCCTTTGCGGTGCGGGTGCCAGAGCAGTGGCCCAGGCTGCCCAGAGAGGCTGTGGAGTCTCCTTCCCTGGAGACATTCACACCCCGCCTGGACACGGTCCTGTGCCCCCTGCTCTGGGGGTGCTGCTCACGCAGGGGGCTGGATGAGGGGATCTCTTGAGGTCCCTTCCAACCCCCGCCATTCTGTGATTCTGTAGTATATAACAAATGTATATATAGTATACTACATATTAAATCTCACTGTCTCTTATTATTTTCAAGTTGATTTTAAGTCCTATAGACCAGTACTTGATCTCATTGTGTGTTTCTGAAGAACCTTCTGTAATGATGCACTAAGGTGGTGCAATGACTAGAAGGGGGACCCACTCTGCCCTCCATACCTCCTGTGGCTGTGAAATAACTCAATACTGTTTCTTTTAGGTTGGCTGTAGAAATGGTAAATAATAATTTAGCAGTTGTGATACAACTGGATGGCAGAAATGTCAATAAGGCTAATGGCTAAGTGGGAGGTGAGTGGAAAAAGGACAAGGAGAATAGTCTAATGGCATGTGTTAGTTTATTCTACAAAATATTGACAGTTTCTTAATATGTTAGCAATGATGAGCTTTTTTAGCTTTAAAACAGCAACACTACCCAGGACATGTAGTTTGTGCTTAAAGCTGCCTTTTTTTTTTTCCTTGGTAAACAGAAAATGCTGAACAAACAACTTATTTGCTGTCCTGATTTGGTGATGTTTTTTTTTTCTGTTTCAGTTGTCGAACAGAAAGCTATAAGCACTTTACCGTGTTAAAGCAGCAGCTTCTGACCTAATGTACCCTTCTCTGAATGATAATGTTTCTTTGTTACTTATTTTTAGCTCAGATTGTTTTTCTCCCCTTTCCCCCAACATGATTTGTACAACCTTTAGAAAATTGAGTAGTTGTGGTTTTGAATCATCCTCTGTTTCTAGACTGAATGAGTATTTCTGAAGAAGCACTGGCTTGCTTATGAGTGGGTCTTTTTCTTACTTAAAAAGGCAACAGCCATAACACAGTCACCCCCTGAAAAAGGAGGGTGCAATACTATAGACCCTTAGTCTGTGTTGTGACCCTGGAAAGGACAATGTGTTAAGTGCTCATTTAATTTTGTACCAATGTTATGTTGCTAGCACATGTCCTGTTGTTTTCCTTTAACCATGATTCAGAGTCATTTGGATAAAATATCTTGAAGGAGTATATTTTGGTCCTGAAATAAAGCATGACTATCCATTTTGAAACTATAGTAATACTTCATTATGAATCAGTCTATATTTGACTCCTTGTTTGTGTATAAAGCCTTCAGCATATCTAGTACAAGTCTAAGTACTGTTATTTGGGCTTTTGGTGAAGCACAGCAAGACAGCACAAACATCTGGTGTGTACACACTGATTAAAAAAAAAAAGCCTTACAGGAATAAATTTGAATTCCACAAAGTATAAATAAATGTGACTGGCCATTTTAAGTGTGGGGGAAAACAAATAATGCATTTTATGGCAAACTATTTTTCCTATTAGAAAAGTTAATACTTTTTTATTAGAAAAGGTTCCTGTTAATTCTACAGATAAGGTAGCTCCCCTCTAAACTAAGCTTGCCACTTTTAGTTGTATAGTTTTTATATTCTGAGTTATTCATAGGAAATCAAGAACCTGAGTGGTAGGCTCCAGCTTTTTTTGTGTGCTCATATTATATGGGTTTTCATTTAAATGAAGTGCACACATTAATTCTCAACGGTTTGGCAGTATTTCTGCACCAGTTAAATAATAATACCGTAGGATGGAATCATAGAAAAATTTAGGTTGGAAGGGACTTCTGGAGGTCATTTGGTCCAACCTACCTGCTTCAGACCTTAGATCAGGTTGCTCCACAACTATATGAGAAAAATGTGTGTTTATTTTATAGTCTACTTTGTTTAACTTCTGTAGCCTACAGTAGTAAACTGCTTTTTCCAATATAGCCAAGCTAGTGTAATTATTCTGGGAAAAACTTTTAAATGTAGACTAGACCTTAATATTAAGCAGCATCTAAAACTACTAAATATTTAAGTTTGATTTTCTGGAAATTCCCTTTCACTAGCCAAGTTAAGAGGAGAAAATATATAGTCCTTATGGAAGGTATGTATCAATGTGGTTTAATATGTGACTCCATACCTATGACTACTTTTTCTGCTAGACCACAAAGCTACTGCAAACCTACATATTAAAAGATCGTCATCAGAGTAATTCTGCACATTTCCCTGAAAAAAATATGATTTAAAGTTAACACACATACCACCACACCCCCAAACACTCTCTCTTATCTGTTTCTCATGTTTGGAGAACTTGTGCAAAAAATCAATAATTACTCTTTTACAGACCTGCTTCTCAGTTATGATAAAACATTTTGTGTTACTGTTGAAACCAGAGCTTATTTTATATAGCTGTTACAGTACTTGAGGCTGCTATGAAGGAATTTTTTGGTTTTTATTGAAAGTAAGAAGTTTGAGCAAACCTGGAGACTTCATAAAATATTTGGAAAGGATGAAAAAATACCCTTCTATTTCTCCCACCTTTAGGAAAAAAAACTATGCATGTTTTAATTAAAATCAGTTCTGTCTATTTCTTGTATGCATGTGTATGTCTATACGCTTATGCAACTGTAACACTTTCATAGAATCATGGAGTCACAGAATGGTTTGGGTTGGAAGGGACCTTTACAGGCCATCTAGTCCAACCCCCCTGCAGTGAGCAGGGACATCCCCAACCAGACCAGGTTGCTCAGAGCCCCGTCCAACCTGACCTGGAATGTTTCTAGGGATGGGGCATTGACCACCTCTGTGGGCAACCTGGGCCAGTGACTCACCACCCTCATTGTAAAAAAACTTCTTCCTTATATCCAGTCTAAACCCACCCTCCTTTTAGTTAAACGGTTACTAACCGTTACCCCTTGTCCTGTCACAACAGGCCTTGCTAAAGAGATCATCCCCATCCTTCCTACAGTCCCCCTTTAAGTACTGGAAGGCTGCAATACGGTCTCCCTGCAGCCTTCTCTTCTCCAGGCTGAACAACCCCAACTCTCTTAGCCTGTCTTCATAGGAGAGGTGCTCCAGCCCCCCGATCATCTTCATGGTCCTCCTCTGGACCCGCTCCAGCAGGTCCATGCCCTTTCTGTGTTGAGGACTCCAAATTTTGCAGACTTCTAGTTAATTAATCTATTTGCCTAGCTATTTAGGAAGAAACATGGGTATAAAAATGTTAGCGTGCAGGAGGAGGTTGATCTGTGAGAATGCATTTTCTTAACAACCCTCCACCTCTCAAAGAAGCTACCTAAATTAGGTAGTGTTTTGTTCCTTTCTTAGTAACTTTAAATTGAATGTGTAACTGTCTAGTTGGCAGATTCACTAGAGCCAGATCTCTCTTCTACAGTTATGTTTCATCTAATAATTTGGTAAGGCAGTTCAGTCAATAGCAGTGAAGGCTGCCGAATAACTTTGTCTCTTGATTCATGGTCTCAGTGATGAGGAGTTCACTGTAGTATACTGGGTAGTATAAAAAAAAGATTGTGTGGTAATTTTTTTTTTGGGGGGTTTTAATATATGCTTTTGTGTGTGTTTCACAGAGTTTAGAGAAGAAAAAACATATATTGGTTGTGGTGTGCTGGTATGAGGGGGTGGATATTGACTAAGACTTTAATACCTCGCCTTTGTAAGATTGTATGACCGCAGAATTGAGCATGACTTCATATTACAAGCTTTGACATAAGAGAAAACAGTTTTCTGTGTATTACCTACGTGGAGGGAATGTAAAACTCTTTGAAGATGGTCATAGTAGTCTCTTGCTTGGTTTTTAATGTACAAAAGTATTATTGTTATCTGCTTAACTTCCTAAGCCTCTGCTGATGTCCCATAATTCCAGTTTTGCTTTTGATGGTGGACAGACAAGTTGTGGAAATCAAATTTTATGTAACTCTGAAACATGAAATTAAATTTAGCTGTATGCAAATTAACATTAAACACTGTAGAGGTATAAATGCTGATTGTCTCTAAATGAGATGTATTATGAGAGTTACAGAAATGCTGTTGATCCTGGACTAGGCACTTGTAGGTCTGTTTATGCGGGCTGAACTGAAATGGCGAGTAAATGGCCCAATGTAGTGAATAGTGAAAATCTAGTAAACTGAAGCAGCTTTAATATATGTTAAACAGGGCTAGATGCATATCTGATGACTTGCAAGAGAAAGGCTTTGTAGCTAGTTGGCGACCTTCTGTATTCTCTGTTTCTCTATTAAATGCCAGTTTTATTCCTTCAAGAGTGAGACTCTTTTGGAAGATGTGTTAAAACAAGCTCTGCCTGTGAGTTTGCACTGGCAGGATCTGCTCCTCCGCCTGCCTAGGTAGGACCCTGCACACACTGCTGCAGTGGTGTGCCCAGTGCCGACTTCAAAGTGATGATTCAGTATCTGTTGGGTCCTGCTATGGTTCAGATGACTGAAAAGTGATCAATTTATAGAAGGAGGAATGAAACTCTAGGGGTTCTTTCTAGTGAATTATAGAATTATTTTTGAAAAAGTGCTGCAGTATTTGAATAATCACTTGAATAAGTCAAGTATATTTCTGGAGCCAGCGTTGGGATGGCAGTATTTAGCTTTGAATTCTTAAGACAGATAAAAATCTAAAGCCCTAACCACCAGCTATTTCTTTTTTTAAAATGTTTAGATTAATCCAGAAAAATAGACCAGAATTTTGAAAGTTGCTTATTTAAACATGGATTGAGGAACTGTATATGGGACATTTAATTTCTTTCTTAAAAAAAACTTCTCTATGTAGCAACACAGGGTTTGAGGGAAAGGTATTAATTGATTTATTGTTACGATCCTTTTAAAACGGGGACGTCATAACACTGTTTTATCAATTGAAAATTGAGGCCCTGGGTAGGAACTCCTGGACACCATTTAGTTTTTATGGAGACTTTTGTCTTCTCCTTATCCATTTTAATGAAGCATTCTCTAGTCTGATTGATGTAGGTGATACAGTGAAATGTGTTTGATATCTGTGAGGACGCATGATTTTTCTGTTGACAACACCATTTCCTCCATTCACACACAAGTGAAGATAATTGTCTTATTCAACTCAAATAAAATAGAAATTAGGCTTTTTTTGGTATCATTATTTGCTACATGTAAGCTTGCCATGTGGCTTTCCATGCGTGCCACATGTTTCTTGTGGCATCCACTTGCATCTACTATTAAGACAAGTGTTGGTAGCTAGCGTTACTAACAATTTGCATGCACTAAGCTGAGTAGCTAACATCTCCAGTGGATGGTAGCTGTCATTCCTATTGCTGTTTTGGTAGTCTCTTGTTGCTTTAAATGTGGGATGATAAAAGCATGATGAACAGTTGCTGCTACTTTAATACTGAACGAGAGGTAATATTCATGTGTTTCTCTGTTTTTTTGTGGTCAGTGAAAGACTCCTTTCTTATTTAGAAGAAAAAAAAGGAAATTAGGAATATTTTAGTGCGGATTGTTAGAACATGGCTGTTGCTCGTGCAGCTGAGGCATTCAAGGGGCAGTCCACCTATTACAGCTAAAACTGGAGAAAAAAAATTTCAGGGAGTTTTAAACTTCAGAAAACAAAATAAGAAGGTGCTTTTTTTTGAATGAAGGAATGAGTGAGTGAGCACACACTAAAACTCTGCAGTTTACTTTTTACAGATAATACAGTAGTTACAATTTAAATTTGATTACGGAGGCTTTTCTGATATACTTGCTTATAATTCATGCAGCAACATGGGTGAATGGTCTTTATTTTTTTTTTTTTCCAAATAGAAAAGCCAAGTGTGGTGGTGGTGGTGTTTTTTTTTTTGTTTTGTTTTGTTTTCCTCAAAGAGGTAATGATGAGCTGGTGCAGTCTTTCCTTTCACCTTGTCAATATGTCTCAGTTCTGATCTTTTGAGACTACTGGTAGAGGGATCTGTATGATTGTCTTTGTACCTTCTTAACCTTGGGCCTTGTTATGACCTCTCTCAGATCAAGAATTGGAGTCACATCTTCTAAGTCTTGGTCAGGGCCTCTATCTTAAAGTAATCCACTTCATTTATAAGCCAAAGTAAGGTGGACTAAATTCAAATCTACTTAGAGTTGAAAGGCTAGAAAGCAATTTAACTACAAAGATGTCAGTTTTCAGAAATCTGTGCTACTTTGTTAAAATTTACAAGGAATAGTCCTTTATCAGAGATGAATCACGCTTTGTTATAAAATTTATCTGATCAAATCAGTACCACTGTGTAAAAAAAAAAAAAAAAAGGCAGCTAGTTAAACTGTCAGTTCAGCTGTTATCTGTTACTGAAGCAGGACAGAGCCTACCAAGTAAACTTTTCTTGAGTTTTTGAGTTTTCGCTTTTAGTAATACATAATGTAAAAAAAATCCCACTGTTCAATATGTTCTTACAATTAGGATGTGAACTTTTTCTCCTCCCCCACACTCCTTTTTTATTTGAGTCAACATTTTGGTGCTTTAAAACTTGACTGAAGTTGTCTTGCAGAAATTTAAGTCTTACTCCCAACAGGGGAAAAAAAATATTGTGGAATTGATTCCTATTCGACTTTTTTGTTGTAACTGCAAATTAAAAATGAGTGTGCATCACTTACCAAATTCAGTAATAGGAACTGGAAACATTTTATATGTACTTTACACGTTGAGAACAGACTGTGAGCAGATTATCTGGATGATTTCAAATTTTGAGCAGGATATTAGCATTGACTTTGGGAATGAGATACAAATAGCTGTGCATGTACTTAAGTGTTTTGCCGAGTAAGGCCTATTTATAAATAAAAACCTTTCAAAAACCTTTCACTGAAATCTAGAGATCTCAAGACTCGTTATACTTTCTGGTACAAATTATTGCTAGGTTTGAGCATGCAAACAGATTGCCCATAGATAAACTGGGATGTGAATTTGTACTGCCTTACACACTCCATCATACTTGTGTGTATAAATGCTTTTTCCCATACTAAATAGAAAGTTGTTCATTCCCCTTTCATTCAGGGATAGTACAACCAACTGAGGCATGAATGTGTGCACCTGAGCACATCCTTCGGAGTAACTGAGACACTGCAAGGTTTCAATCCTACCTTTTCTTGTGGAAGGTTGATTATGTGTCAAGCCCTTACCTTTATCAGTGATTGTTACTTGTTAGTCCCTGAATACAAGAGGTGTAGGGCTGGGAGGAAACTAAGAGAATCCACTTATTCCAATCTGGGTCACTGAGGCAGGATTCTGTATTACCAAAACCTTCCTGACAGCCAGCTGCTCATCTGCTCCAGACTCTCTAGTGAAGGAGATTGTTGGGTAATTTTTACAGAACTGATTTTCTTTTCTGATAGTTACTCCTCTGTTTCTCTAGGGAAATGACGTCTGTGATAACTTGACTTTTTTTTGTTGTACAAGATTGTAGAGAGAGTATGACTGATTAGTGACTCTGGATATAATGTGAAAATAGGTTGGATGTGGAGGATGTATTTTGTCAACTTTCTAATTTTTTTTTAAATAACTAAATATCTCAAGACACAAACAGGCTTTAGAAGCTGTGTAAATAGGTTTGCAGACCTAAAAGGGCCAGAAAATCCAAGCTGGCAAGTCTTATTGTTGCATACGTGTCATAGTTGCAACCTAGCCATGGAATATTGAATTGTTCAAAATGTCTTCTTAGACCTCCTTTTCTTCTGATTTCTTTTTGTCTTTCACCACAAGACCAAGGAAGAGTTGATCACCACTTACTTTATAGTGACTAACCCAGTTTCTTTAACCTCTTCACATTGATATTAATGTCTTACTTGCCATCAGTTTTGGGATTTTTTCCCCCTCCTCTCTAAAAAGATAATATCTAAAAGGGGGGGAGGTAAAAAAGAAAGTTTTCTTGTTGAACTCTTCTTGTCAGTGAGACATGCAGAAGCCATCTCCTACTTTTTCTGTACATGGCAGGCCTGATAACATCTGTGAGAATGTGTTGAACAGCTGCCACCAGTTTAGTTTGAGACCCTTTTTTATTTACAGATTTCCTTCTAAGCTACTGTTTTTGAGAGAGTTATTAACGTTTAAACAAACAGTTGATTCTCTAAGTCTACATTTTTACACTTCTCTGTTTAATGTAATCCTGTTGGCTTTGAGCTTTCTCTAATTGATCAAGACTGTTGTGTTCTCTTCAAATGTTTGAGCATCCTCCAGCTTGTTGTTGTAGTAAATTGCAGTAAATATGGTTTCTGTTCTCTCATCTATGCTGAACATATTAACCTAAACAAAACTGGGCATAGCATATCTCTGTGGGACTCTTAAAATATCTTCTATTTTGATAGAGAGTCATTGTTATCAGCTACAGAATCACAGAATGGTTGGGGTTGGAAGAGACCTCCAGAGATCATCCTGTCCAGCCCCCCTGCGTGAGCAGCACGCCCAGAGCAGGGGGCACAGGACCGCATCCAGGCGGGGTGTGAATGTCTCCAGGGAAGGAGACTCCACAGCCTCTCTGGGCAGCCTGGGCCGCTGCTCTGGCACCCGCACAGCAAAGGAGTTTTTCCTCAGATTTCAGTGGAACTTCCCGTGTTCCAGCTTGTGCCCGTTGCCCCTTGTCCTGTCATTGGGCACCGCTGAGAAGAGTCCAGTCCCATCGTCCTAACACCCACCCTTCAGATACTGATAAGCATTGATGAGATCCCCCCTCTGAGCCTTCTGTTCTCCAGGCTGAACAAGCCCAGGTCTCTCAGCCTTTCCTCATCAGGGAGATTCTCTAGTCCCCTGATCATCTTGGTAGCTCACATCGCTCTCTCTCTTCTGAGTTTACAAGTTCCCTTGGATAATATGTAAATAGCATAACATTTTTTTGAAGTCAGATTGATTAATTTCACAGGAAAACTGACTTTATCAGTAAAGATTAGGCAGCAGAATTAAAGCAATTAGGTTGATATGTAATTATTAATCCATTTGGGTTGTCTTTTTACCTTGCTACTCTGCAAGGTAAGGGTTGACTATTTCAGTTTGCTCAAAACCTCAGGTGCGGCAGTGGTTTCAGTGAAGCGTATTGGTGTATCGGTGTATGAGGACCAGATGCAGGACAATACTGTGTGTACAAAGTAAACTGTACTTTTAGGAAACTGGCTGAGAAAGAACACTATTATTGACTCTTTTTAATCAGAATCCTGTACGGTGCTGTTGACATAACTAAGTTGGTCAGTGAGGTTTTTAAAATCATAAATGCTTTGAATTTTTTTTGAATCTTTAGTTGCAGCCAAAACCAGTTTTCTTGTTGAAAATAGCTTCAGGATCCTATCCAAAGTAGTGAACAGCTATATTTGGTGATGGCACAATTGTTAGCATTGCTATTTTCAGGTTTAAAATATGCTTATGCAAAGAAAATGAAGGCATTTTGCTGACAATATTTGCTAAGCACTTTTCCAGCAAGAACCAAAATTACCAAGTCCTGACGATGTGAGTCACCAGTATGTCTTTTTTTTTTTTTAAGAACAGACTTCTCAAATATACATAAGTTAATCTTGAAGGGGAGAGCTTTACTTTGGGCTAAAACAAACAGATGCTCAGCAAGGCTGAACTGATGGTGCTGTTTATAAAAGTTCTGCTATCGTTGTTGATTTATGTTGTCATGTAAGGCCATAGCTATGGATCAGTATTTTTATTATGGTAGGCACTGAACAAACTTATAACAAAAATATAATCTTCAAAATTCCTGCTAAAGAAATGAAGGTTTTTTGTAAGATGTCTAAAACTTCCAGGTGGCTCCGACTTCTACATGGCACCAGGAGCTCTACAAGGCATACCAGATAAACACTGCCATGCGAAAATAAGACAGTTAAAAACCTTTAGTCAGGTGGATGTATTCTGCTGCCAATTTTGAAAGCAGAAGAATATGATTTATGATCACAAGACGTTCAAGTAAGTTTGGAGTCAGCTTCTTGTGGGAGCTGTGCCCTGTTCTGTCAGAAAATAGAGGAGATAGAATAGTGTACAGCTATGAAGATGCTTAGGAAGACTTCTGAAAGAGAAGACCAATGGCCAAGAACTGGCATTTGAAAATGGAGCCAAAGCTATACTCCTTACTTTCAAGACCTGAGATTGAAAAGGTCAGAAGTATGAGAGGTGGGTAGTAAAGTGCTAAGGGGCAAGCTTGCCAGAGTCAAATTATTGGGCTGTGAAATGGCATTCTCCTAGTACTTTCACCATTACAAAATGTGGGGAGAATCATTAAACCAAAAAAGTAATCTGTGGAAGAATTGCCATGAAAACAAGCTGTGTTACTCAAATTACATGTTGCCAAAATGTGTGCGCTGCCTGACTGGTAATGCTCCCATCACCCTGAGCCTCTGTGTGTGTCACCAAGCATTTTGTGGTGCTCCTCTTTTTGTTTTTTAATACCAGTCACATGTCAGAAAGAGAGCCTCTCCTTATCTGTAAGGTTTCCCTGCTTGAGTCCCTGTAAAACAGCCTTGCAAAATATGTTCCCAGTTTGTTGTCTCCTTACTTTGTCTTCACTTATTCAAAACACTGCAATCAAGTTTTAGGGTTCCTGAAGTATCACAGTTGCTCCTCTAATAGTATGCAGACTTGAGTAGTCAAGTATATTGCTTTTTACAGACACATATGTATGGATATATGTGTCTGTGTGTATATGTGTATATATACAATGTTTATGAGGTGAAAATCTGGAGGCAATGTTTCTGTGGCAAACCTGTGTAGACAGACGTACTCAGAGAGCTGCCATGGAGGCCAGCGCTCTTGAAGGTGAATGTGCACACGTTCTGTTCCGTTGGAACAGAGCAAAAGGTTCCCTACGTGAGTTCTTGGAAAGGCTGTGGATCTCCCTTGCTAGGACACTTGTTAGTAGCCAGGAAAGGAAAGAGTTTACAGGTTAAGAGCATGAAGTTGGTTTTCCACCATCTGACCTTTCTCACACACCAGCACAGAGCAGCTTTTCTGTAGCATCAAAAGATGTTATTGTTTGCCAGGATAACTATGCTAATAAATCCTCTTGTACAAATGTATCTATTATGTAATAAAAAAACCTGTGTGCTGCTAGAAGTAGTTTTATTAGTGTAACTGCATTTAAACTAGTCCTTTTTCCATCATCACTGTCTGTAAAAGATTTTGCATTTCTAACATATTCCACTCATTTTCAGTATTGCCTAGGTCCTTCCTTAAGGTGCACTGTAATAGCAAGTGACAGCAGAAGTTCTGTTCTGTAATGTAGCAGTGGAAGAGAGATACAGCTCTCGGCACCAGGCTGTTCATTGCAGTGATTTTCAAATGGGTACTCAAAGGACTTTTTTTCTAAAATCTATAGGTTGTTTTGTTTTCTTCTTGCTCCATTAACTTTTATTCTACAAGTACTAAAGTTGAAATCAAGTAAGTATGATGTGATATGCTTCAATGATCTTTCTAGGATCTTGTTTGGAGTCACTAGTTGGTTATTTGTGGATATTGTCCCCGCTCTGCATGTGATAACTGATTGTTTGAATGTTCTCGGTCTACTGTAGAACTAAGCAAACTGGGTCTGCATAAATGCAAGCACTCATATGGCGTCAGATCCTTGATGTGCAGCATGAATGAAGGTAGAACTAGGCTGTCCTTAAAGAAATTACTGCAGCATGCCACATTAAGGTCTTAATTTCATGTGGCTTAGCCAAGTCTAAGGCTTGCGTCAAGGGTTGTTTTACGTGTGAATGTTGTATATTTGGGTATGGATTCATGTTTAGAATGTTTCTTAGAAAAAGTGGAAGAAGAAACAAGATTAGTGTTGTATTGTCTGAAAGCCAAGACAAGCTCTTACTGAAAAAGAAAAAAAGATACCTGGGAATGTGCAGATACGTATTTTTTGATACGCCATACATTCTGATTACTGTCAGGTTAGTATGTCAGAGTTATGAACTACATTACATGTGTAGATAGGCACTTATCTCACTAATAAATGGTTTTAATATTTTTCTTTCTCTGTAGGATTGCTACATATTTCTTTGTAGATGAGACCGTAACATCAGTGGTTTCTACACATTGTTGTCTTTAGAAAAAATGTAGCTATAAATCTTACTAAAATAGGTGATCTGTGTTACAGTGTATTGCCCACCTAAATTGTGCCTGGCTGTGTTTCTTTCTGTCGTGAGGAGTAACATACTAGAATTTCATGTTAGTACCTATTAGGAGTAAGAATAATTTTCTTAACCAGGTTTTCTCCATTTATGTTTGTGTTTTTAAAAAATTAATGCCCTTCCCTTATTTCTTTATAAGAAATAATGTAATTTGTAACATAAGTGTATTTGCTTTTGTTTGGCTAACTCTTCCGTCGCTGTATTCACTTCTGCTTTAAGCTGTTAAGAAGTTTACCATAATGAGCAACTCAGAACAGTTTACTTTCTGAAAAACAAGTGACTCCTGGTATTGCTCAAGTGTGGTTTGTAACATTCCAAACAACAACAAATACTAAAATACACTATTTTTTTCAAACCTGATCTTCAAAATAATAGAATATGAATCTGGCATATAAGAAGTACTGATGTGAAATACATGTGAAATAGATTTCTGATGAAGAGGGAATTTGAGAAGTACTTCTTTAAGAATTCTGGTGAGATACACAAACCACCTTCTGTAAGCTCTCTGAACATAACTAGCATGCTGCTCAGTTTATTCAAAAAGGACTGTAAATTCTGGAAGTTTTAACTTGATATGTTTGCAGGTAGCATGATTGATGTGTAACTCTAGAATGAAAGGAGTATTTAGAGTCTTGGCTATCAGTTCACCAGTTCTTATTCCTTAAACAAAGACAAGTCAGATATTAGTCTTGTCCTCTGTAAGTGTTGCAGTTTCTGACTTCATCCTATGAATACAGACACATACAAAGTCAGAAAATATTCTAACACTCAAATGCCTATCGATCACTAAATCAGAAAAACTGTAATAGTGGAGGGGGGCTAGCCTATCTGTCATAATATTTTTTTTTTCATAACTTCTCAGAGGTATATCATATTATAAATGCATTAGAATGTTTTGCTCTGAGGATATGTAGCATTCCTATAAAGGTTAAATCAATAAAAATGATTTGGCCACATTCCTAAGCATGGCTAGAACAGGTAGCCCGTTGTTTAAGGTACCCTTGAATTTCTGGATCAGATTATTATGGTGCAGCAAAAAGGCTTACTAAAGGCTTCTTACTGTCTGCAGACATTCTGTGTTTCTATGTGAAGATATCGTCAGCCTAAAAAAACCTTCAGATTTTCTGGGCTACTGAAAAAAAAGAGTATTTTTATGTATATAGGTTTCATATGTTGTGCTGTGTGCTGTAAGTTTTAAAGGAAGTTTTGCAACAAGAAGGGGTGAAGATACATCAGTAATTGATAACGACCAGGTATGTAAAGAAGAAAAAAAGAGACATCTTTTAAATCAGTGTTGCGACTAGTAAAACTGTTGCCCATCTCAGTATCTTTATTAGTTTGTTTAGATTATTCTTATTTTATGCATATCCGATCAAGTGGAGTAGCCATTATACTATGTGTATTTACTCTATCTAGCCAGTTCGGTAAGCAAGAAAGATTATTGAATGTGACAGTAGAAGACTTCAAACAATTGTTAGTTCAGACTCTTCTAACTTTATACATAGCTGATAAATTTTAGCAGCCATTAAGTAGTGTTTATTCAATACGTCTGGTTGATTCAGTAGACAGTGTTGATGTCTGACAGTAGACTATTTTTGTAGATTTAGTGAATTTTAAAACCTTTCAGGCACGTTGAGGAGCTACTGTATATTATTGTTACAGGGCAGATTTGTGTCTTACATTGCGTGCATCTGCGCTTCTGACACTTTTAAATAGGTTTTATGGAGCACAAGCTTACTGTAAGAACTTGCCACTAACGTTAGAGTTCAGATTGTATGGGTATTTTAAATGTATTTCACTCGGTCTTACTGTCCCCTTTAAGACAACTGGAACTGAAAGCCAGTGCCTTTTTATCTTTGCCTTTGTTTCTTCCTATTTTTTTTCTTGAAGTGTGAGAAAGAGGTTATATTAAGATGTGTCCTAAAATGTAAAATGATGAAGAGTAATTCTGATGATAAAATAGAAAGCACACACTCTGAAACATTTAGTCCTAGTTACCAAGATGTTTTTCAGTTGTGAAAATTTGATCAGTGAATTAACCGCACATCCGGCTACATACATCTTTGATCAGAATTGGAACATTCCAACTCGTGTGTGTGTATATGTAAGCTGGCTGCATCAAGTAGGTTTTACACATATGGGCTACACATGTGCCTTGAAATTAGTTAGTAAATTAATATTGTAATTTAAAGTAACAAAATTATGCTCTTACAAGCCTTTGTTTTGTACCTAATGAGCATTATAATTTTATCTTTGTGTCTGGACAAACTCAAGTCTTCATTTATTTTAAGATGTATTAATACACATTTAGATGGCTCAGCTGTAATTAAGATTTTGCTTTTGCTTTTAAAGGTAGTATTAAAATGTTACTTTAATGAGCTTAGAACCCCAAATTATTACGAGGTCATGACTGAATTAATTGCTGTACAGAATAAGAGTGTGATTTTAGGTCCTCTTCCTGAAATACTGTAAAATTAAAAGTTGTTCTAGTGTTTGCATATGCAATACACAGTGTTGCATTAGAATGAAACTGTTCTTGCTACAGTATGAAAACGACTTGTGCCGTGGAAGATCTTTTTCTTCCAATTTGATGCTAAATTAATTTTTTTTTTTTGCTGCCTAGATGGTGTTATTTCATTATCCACAAATGACTGGACTTTTTCGGAATGTTGGTTTCTTTAATAAAATGTCAGCATAAAGAGTGTGCCCTCTGAATTTGTTTTAGTATTTCTGTTTATGCCTTTTAATCAGAAAGGGGGGAATAAAAATATACTGAATAGCAAGAAAAATATAGCACTTAGTTTTGAATGTACAGAGTTAGATGTAAGAGGGGTGGGAAGGAAGCAGAGTGAATGCCCTTTATGCAGAAAATCCTTTTGGGAAAAGGGAACATTTTTACTGGTGTATACTAAGGTACGCCGCCTAAGTAAATAGTTGCTGCTTTCTGGTCCTGTCAGTTTTAAATAAACCATTCATTGTTATGGCTTGGTTATTCCACAAATAACCAAACACAGCGGAGTTAAACTTTGATACCACTGATTGGAAAAACGCAGATGATGAACTCTCTTAATGGGAATTTATACTGGTGGCCTTTACGTAAAGGAAACAAGTTTTGCAGATTGTGTTAGGAAGTAAATATACTGCAGGCTCCAAGTACTCTATTACAAAGCTGCCCCTGTGCTTGAGTACTATACAATAGCTAGTAGCATTAATTCATCAAACGCTTGTTAATAAAGAGTCACTAAGCTAGGCCATACGTGTCCCTTCAATGTTAAAGAGCAAACATGACACTTTTTTTTTTCCCCCCTAAAAGTTTTCTGTTTAAAGGTGGAGGATTCTCAGTTGAATAGGTGATGCATTTGAATGAAAGCAGTTACTCGTGGAATTTATACAGAAAATGCAGCAATGGCATAGATACTATTGCAGTTCAGTGTTATGGCTCACCTAAAAGGCTTTTTGAGTCATGATAAACAAACCCAGCAAATTCTGACACAGTCTTCAGAATTAGGTTTTTTGTTGGTCATGTCTTAAAATGCCTTTTAAGTTCTGTTGAATCCTAACTAATCTGTGTAAAATTACTCTTGCTGATTCTGCATGAAGGTTAGTGTTTATAGTAAATTATTGATGTATTAATATAAAAATAATGTTATGAAGTAATATCAATTCTTGGCAGAACAACTCTGCATTTCACATCAGAATTCTTTCAACGTAAATATGGTGTGCTTTATTTTTTTTGATCACTGCCAGAAGAAATATATTGCACTGTGTCAAAACCAGCAGCCAACCTAATAATAAATAAGTCTGCTTTGGCTAAAATGTATGGTTTCACTTTGATAGTTGAGGTGAGTTAAGATTGGCCAGTCTAATGTCCACAAAAGCAGTTTGTCTCTTCATGGGACTATGGGAAGAAGCAAGAAGATACCAAGAGAATTACTCCAAAATGCCTAGTTCTTCAGAAATATTGCCAAGTATTGTAAAATGAGTACTTCTGCTATCTATTACTTCACCACTAGCACTAACACTTACAGTTTATGTAGAACACTATAATAG
>VZTV01060373.1:0-48604 GCA_013400875.1 Anhinga rufa
AAACCAGGACAGCCCTACATGAAAAAGTAGGCTATATTACAGTGTGATTTAATGGCACAGGGTATTCCCATTTGGCCACCAAAGGCACAGGGACCAGCAACCCATATGGGTCTTTCCTGTGCTGCAAGCAAGGATCTGCTAAGCAGCACTCAGCCTATCCTTTGCTTCTGCAAGGCTACCTGGACACTTTGGGAAGGGGGAATGCGGCAAGTCCTTTTTTCTTCTCCTGATGTCAAATCAGAGTTTAAAATGGCTGAACGGTCCTGGTTAATACCAATGTCCAAAGAGATTGTGGAGGTAGATTCAGATGACAGCTACCTGGTTTCCAAAGCTTTCACTTAATCTGCAACTGTTTAAGTTATTTGGAAAGGAAAATCAATAGAAATGCAGTTCCCACCATTTAAATAATGAAGCTCTGAATGTTTATCAGAGGCAGACATCCCCTGAGTCCATGGCACGCTTTCAATCCAAGGGATAAAAATCACCACACAGTTGTGGAAGGGACTATGAAGCAAGAGACAATTGCAACACTGGAGCACTCGAACACCTCAGTAGTCAAAGCTAATTCCTCACTGCAAGTCAGATCTCTCTTCTGCTTTATCACAGAGAAGGAAAAAACCTTCCCTCTGCCCAAATTCACCTTCCTCAGCTTTTCAGAAATCACATTAAATATGATTTTCTCTTCACCATCACATATGAAGTGCAGTTCTTCCCAAAACTGCAGCCCTTCAGCATTAGAAATGATAAAGGTATTTAATCCTTGCAGTAGGAGCAAGTTTTGGGTGGGTCCACAGCCATCCAGTAGGACATCAGGAGGGAGAGAGAGATCTGTCACACAGGCAGCGTGACCGCTGGCTGGTCAGCAAAGATGCCTTCAATTCCTAGAGGGTCATCAAGATCTCCAGCATCTTTTTCTGGAAGACTTTGTGCTTCCAGCAGCAGCATCTGCCAGCAGCATGACTGATCTCAGGGCTATCCCAGTTTATGAGACTTTGGCTCTGTCACTTAAAGAAATGAACTGGGAACAGTGTCTCTGATTTCCCTGCCTGCACTGCTGCTTTAGGATCTGCCCCTGCCCATCTTTCACATTGGGTTTAATGAAAGCATGAACAGATATAGTTACTTAGTCACTTCGATCTCACTTTGCAATGAGGAGGTGTCTGGCTGAGATGCAGAAAGGAACTTTCTAGACACTGGCAGGGAGGTTCAACTCTTCCTCAGAGGAGCTCCAGCATCCCTCGAGGGCAGGCAGCTGCTATCCTCTCCACGAGGGAAGCGTGGTCTCAATGCTAGTCGTGGTGGAGGAAATCGGTCCCTGGGTCTGCTCACAGAGAGATGTGCTTGGGTTGGTGGCACTATGGGTGAGTCCTTATGTAAGGAGAGAGAGTTAGCTGCAGTGTAGGGTTCGGGTCGACGTCACACCCAGCCACCTTCCTGTTCCTGGCAGTGCTTAGCAAGCTTTTAGATATTTGAGGGACAAAGAGCTGTGCTGTCCGTGGGTTAAAGCTGATTGTGGATTTTGGTAGCATATCCCAAACCCTATAACTCCAGCTGGCTCAGCCCATGGCTAGCAGCATCCTGTGCCATACCACTGCATGGTGTGCTTGGTTTGCTCTTGGCTCCTCTGCACTGTTCCTGAACCGAAAATGCCCCAGATCCCATCTCAGGGCACCAATCCTGTGGGCAGATACATGGCATTTCAGTTTAAAAATAGGATCACCTTGGGACGTCAGTCCCAGTCCCAAACTGGTGGATGAAGACCACTAGGACCATTTACAAATCTTGTCCTCAACCTTCATTCTCCAAAAAGAAAATGGGGCAGCCAAGGATTCCTTCTACCTGAAACGAAAGCTCATGGGGAGAGAAGCGGGTATGACCATTTCTGACTATTGCCCCTTCTTCCAGCCTCGGAGGCACTCCTGCCTTCAAGCATGGGAAGTGGTGGAGCTGGCATCAGCACCCTTTCCTAGACCACTTTCTTCAGCCGATCCCATGCACTCATCCTGCCCTTCCCTTTTCCCACTGACTATACACCAGCCACAGGCAAAGGATCACTCCTTTTCACAAACCAGGCTGCCTTTGTTTGCTTTCTAACCCTCCTGCTTAGAAAAATCTTTCCCAACTCTCCATAAAGTCTCCAAGCTTCTCCTTCCACGCTTCATTACATTTATTGGCTAATTCTGCTATTGCCCCAGTACACGGGTCATCACCCACATTTGTATGCGTTTACATTTTCCAATTATTTCCTTAGTAGCTGTTTGCCACTAACAGTTTTTACCCTGCCTGAGTTCTCTCCTAATTGCTCCGTCTTATTTCTTCTTTATCCTTTCTTTGCAGAAAAAAACATTTTTCGGTTTTTACTAAAAGACACTCACTATCTCATCCTGTCATTCATTTCACCCTCCTCCTTTTTAATGGGCCTGGTTTATCACGAGCACTTCTTTTGACAAATATCAGGGGAAATAAATAAGCCTTTCTTATCCCCCCATTAATTCCTATGGTGAACAAGTATTATTTTGCTTTCTTTTCTTTTGAGCTGTGGTCAATTATCAGTAGTCTCCATTTCCTCCTCTTTTATTTATTGGGTTACTGTGTGACAATAGTGAGCCTGCAGTCAGGAAATGAAGCCCAGCATCCTTGTCCCCTTCTCATCCACCAGCGGATTGTGCCTTCAAGGACGTTAGGAGCAGAGCTGTTTGGAGGGGGGAGGAGTAGGACCCATCTGGGCTGCAGGCAGTCCTGATGTGCACCAGGATGGTCCATGTCCTTCAGCCGCACTGAGTTGTGGCCTTCCCTGTGTTAGTTCAGCAGGTATCGCAAGAGAAATAACTGAACATGTAGAAGTGAAGGCAGGACTTGCCTGTGCCTGAGGTTTCTCCACTGCAACTTGATCTGCTCCTTGAAGTGCCCTGTCCCTGTCCCTCTTCTGTTGACATGGGTGGCTGCTGGATGTGGTGACTGCCATGACTGACGGAGAGGACCAGCCCAGGCAGCTTCTGTGCTGTTTCCCAAGGCATGCTGGACGCAGAAACCTTTGCTTCTTAGGGACACACACGGTTGGTTGGCTTCATATATAGGCTCTGAATGTATAGACTTATTAGGGAAGAGTGCAGATAGTACTTAATGTGAGTACCTGAAAGCAGGGGGAGCTTCTATCCTTTTGCAGATGACAAGTTGTTGACTTTCTCCATTTCCTGTGAAAGAACCATGGTTTTATCACAAGCCTAATCCTTGATTATATTCAGCACCTTCTGCTGACTCAAGAAGCAAGAATCCCTTGGGGTAGTCACCAGGAGTGGAGGGGACCCTCTCTCATGCAGGACAAGGTGTGTTAGACCCTGCCCCATGGCCCAGGAGAGTCACGGGCAGGTCCTAGCCTTCACTCTGGTGAACCAGGGGGCCACACTCACGCACAGGAGATTAGAGGCCAGACTATCAGCGGGGATGTAAGTGGAGTAGCACTGATTTACTGTGCCTTGGGAGCTGGACCTACGCAATGCATCATTCTTTTATTCAGCTTCAAGGTTAAAGCAGTTTGCTTAGCTATCCTGTTTCTTGCAGTCTCTGACCACTCGCCTCGCCGTAGCGTCTGAGCTTTGCCACCAGGCATTAAGCAATGCAGCCAACATCTGGCAAGTGAGGTTCAGCCTCTCTCTCCTGACCTTCCCAGGGGAAGAACTGTCCATCTGATGTGTATTATTTTCATAGCTTGCTTTACATTTGAGTGTGTTAAGCCAGAAGCTTCAAAACATTGTGGTATGTTCTTAATATAGCAACTGTATATGTACAGATAATTAAACTGATGAGAGCATTCAGGAAGACCAATATGCTTCAACTCCAAGCTCTTTAGGGAAGGGAGTATCTAATATTGCTGTATGTATGGAGAATCTAACAGTGGGGTCAGGTCTCTTGACTACATCCCTAGGTATAAATATGGATAAAGAAGATGAATGCACAAAAACCTATGCACCCATTATGCTTCTGAAGGCATCCCCCTTCCCCAGTTTCAGCACATCAGGATGTAGCTCTTGTTAAGTTCAGTTTGTTTCTCCGCACTCACAAATGGTGTGCAGGATAAAACAGGAAGATCTAATTCTATGCATCAGACCTAACTCTATTAGAGATTTTATTTATTTTTATTGCCATTAGATTTGCTAAAATCTGAACTAGTTTATCATGATTCAGAAGATGGTCAGGTAGGCTTTGCATGGGTTTTTTTTTGTAAATAATTTTAATGTGTTTAGAAAATGTGCTATAAAAATAAGCATTCACTTAGCTTATTAAATATTTTCAGCAATGAAATGACTGTGAGTCAGGGTGGAAATAAACATCCTTATGCAGGAGAGATTTTTAAAAAGCAAACAGAGCATAAGAATGCAGCTAAACTAGTATGACTTGGGAAATAATTTTTCCTTTTCCACATTAGGAATAAGAGATCGAGAGCATTTCCAAGCACCAGTTTCTGTAGGCTGGATGAAGGGAGATGAACACTTCTACACTTGATTTGAAACTGGATGAACTAGAGCGCTTCAGAGGTTTACAGTCAAAAAGATAAATGGATTGTGTGAGCTGTCCAATTTCATTATGTGCCCTAGCCAAACTCTTTCTTTAATGTTTGATAGAATTATGATCAAATATTTCAAAATAAAAATGCTGACCTCTGTAGAAATTGTTGTTGACCTTGTCAAGGTAGCTTTAATGCTTAAAAAGAATACCAACAATCTCTCAGTGATATAAAACTTCAACAGATGCTACCAAATCAAAATATATATAGAAGGCAGCTGGTTATTCACACTGGCCGAGCTCTTATCAAACCCTGTTGTCGGCTGAGTGTGAAATGGATTCCTGCCACAGAAAGTTGGCTCTGAAGCTCACTTCATGTTCAAAATTTGATTTGCCACATGTGATACAGTCGGATGATTTAAAACACAATTGACTTTCTTGCAGCAGTTGACTACCCTTTTTCAAAATTATACAGATCTCCAGAACCTGAAAGGCAAGTACACATGAAGACCCAAAATACTTTAAGCCAAACATTTACAGTACAGATTATCTGCATAAATTTGTCATGTTGGAAGCACTTTCTTAAACTAGGCCATATAACTTTCAACCCAGTATGTTGCAAAGAATGCCATATCCATATCTTTTTCACTTTGCGTTAAGGCAAGCGTTTGAACCAAAGCCCTGTACACAAACCCTCTTAACTCCATAGCATGTTCAATTTGCATCCTGAGCTGCTTCGTTTTGTATTAATTTAGCACCAATCTCCAGTTGGAGAGCTCCATCTAATCTGGTCTCTGTATCCATCACTGCTGTATGTTACGTGCAAAGGAAGGTGAAAAATCCTCTGCAGACTCCAGTTCTGTGATAAAAGCATGAGATATGCTTAGTCTCCCTAATATCTTAGCTTGCTTAAATTGATTACAGATAACAGCAATGAAATCCAAAATTCAGTGTCTGCTAGTATCTCTGTTGCAGGGGCAACTTCCACAGGTTAAATGCCTTTGTGTTGCAAAATGAGGCTTTTTTGACTCTTTTCAAGGATGAGGGAAAGAAGAAGAGTTGCCTTGCTACCCAGGCTTCTTCCAGGCCACTCAAAGATATCGGGGGTGTAGGAGCATACTAAAAGAACAAAAAGCAGAAAACAAAGCAGAAAACTTGTAACCCAAGTAACAAAGCCAGCTGTGTTACACCAGTGTAACTCAGCAGGTCACCACATCCCTGTTTCACAGCAGGAAGCAAGTCTACAGCAGCATTCCTTCCCTTCACCTAAGACAAGTTAGAGGAAAGAGACAACAGCTTGAGTTTCATTTACATTTGGGGAGTCCACATCTAGGGACTGATCCCAAACCAGCACACAGCATTGTTGCTTGACCAGGTTGCAGTGTCCTTCACCGTGGGACCAAACCCAGGGGAGGAGACAAAGCCTCATGCTCTGCCCATTGGGTTAAGGCAGCACTGCACGGGGCTGGCTGGCTGTGGCTGTGGCTAGGTGACAGGCAGAAAGGATGGGACATGCCACACACATCTGAGCTGTGTCTTGTAAACTGTGCAAAATGTTGCTACAGAACCTTCTACCACAGGAGCTAATTCTTCTGGTTTAGGAATATGTGAAATCTGGGTTTGTTTACCTGATCGTGACTACTGATGCCCAATTTGGGACCATCCTTTCCCTGACTTAGCTCATAGGGGAGGGAAATCAGTGATTTCGTCTGTGCTAGTAGAAGAAAAAAGTCAGAACTTGTTCACTGGCTCATGGGCTCTGCTGTATCACCTGACTAAACTCTCTTCCCCTTGAATGAGGTGGACAGATCCATACTGACATACAGAAGTGGTTCCTGGCCTAAGCTATACCCCAGATGGTGCTCAGGCATTGTCTGGGGAAAAGTTAGCTGCCACAGGCCAGTGTTGTGCAAATGGTGCTGCAGCCTGGAGACCACTTAAGTGCATGCTATGGCCCTCTTCAGGTTGCTAGTACCGACATAGCCAGTGCTGCTAAACCATGGGGATCCAAGTGCCAAATATGCCCAGTCCCAGTTATCTGGAGATTAGATGAACCTGGAGATGCTTAAGCCACTGTGACCTTGAAAATAGTGTTTTGCTTTGAAGGACAGATGCTTCTGTCTTCGTCTTATGTGAAACTGATGGTCTTCAACCAAGGCAAGGTCCTCCTACATGTGGGTATCTTCTTTCTGCTCTGCTGATCTATTGTCCATATTCTCATTTATACATAGAAACCTCTCAGATGTTTCATGCAGAAGGAGACAGGAAGCTACTGAATAGATCATTAATAGGTTCAAGACATTGAGAATTGTTTCAAGGGCTAGTGAATCTAGCCATCATAGCCGGGAATGGATTTTTTCTGCTCTGAGGGAACTGAATTTGCTTGAAAGTTGATTGTTTGTGTCCACATAAGTGGGTTCTTTCCTGGAGGTCATCTCCAAGCATGTAGAGGAGAAGGTTATCAGAAACAGTCAACATGGATTCACCAAGAGGAGATCATGCTTGACCAACTGATAGCCTTCTATGATGGGGTGACTGGCTGGGTCGATGAAGGGAGAGCAGTGGGTGTTGTTTACCTTGACTTCAGCAAGGCTTTTGACACTGTCTCCCATAACATCCTCATTGACAAGCTAAGGAAGTGTGGGTTGGATGAGTGGACAGTGAGGTGGACAGAGAACTGGCTGAACAGCAGGACCCAGAGAGTTGTCATCAATGGGGCAGAGTCTGGCTGGAGGCCAGTGACTGGTGGAGTCCCCCAGGGGTCTGTGCTGGGTCCAGTCCTGTTCAATATATTCATCAATGACCTGGATGAAGGGATGGAGTGTANTGGGCCCTCGGGGCCAAGAAGGGCAGCGGTGTCCTGGGCTGCATGAACAGGAGTGTGGGCAGCAGGGCGAGGGAGGCCATCCTGCCCCTCTGCTCTGCCCTGGGGAGGCCGCAGCTGGGGTGCTGTGTCCAGTGCTGGGCCCCCAGTGCCAGAAGGACAGGGAGCTGCTGGAGCAAGGCCAGCGCAGAGCCACAAGGATGCTCAGGGGATGGAGCATCTCCCTGGTGAGGAAAGGCTGAGAGACCTGGGTTTGTTCAGCCTGGAGAAGGGAAGGCTGAGGGGGATCTCATCAATACTTATAAGTATCTGAAGGGCGGGTGTCAGGAGGATGGGACTGGACTCTTCTCAGTGGTGCCCGACGACAGGACAAGGGGCAATGGGCACAAGTTGGAACACGGGAAGTTCCACTGAAATATGAGGAAAAACCCCTTTGCTGTGCAGGTGCCAGATCAGTGGCCCAGGCTGCCCAGAGAGGCTGTGGAGTCTCCTTCCCTGGAGACATTCACACCCCGCCTGGACGCGGTCCTGTGCCCCCTGCTCTGGGTGTGCCTGCTCACGCAGGGGTTGGACAAGAGGATCTCCAGAGGTCCCTTCCAACCCCTGCCGTTCTGTGATTCTGTGATTCTGAGTTAGTGCCTCATAAATTTGCTCTAAATTCTCTGAAAGCTCAAAGAAAATCTGTCAAAACTGTCAAATTTGGGATGTACTTTCATTAAAGCTGTATTAATCCGCAGAATGGAGCTCCTGACAATACTATAAAACCTCCCATGGAGTTCAGAGTAGTATCGTGAAAACAGTATTTGCTAGAATAAACACATAGCAAAGCAAGCAGCCAGCCAGGCTTGTCTTCAGGAGTGTCTTGTAAAGGACAAAACAGATTTGATGTTGTGTTACATTTTGGGAGAAATCCAAAGAAAGATAACAGAGGAAGGATCTGTTTCTTCCAACCATCCAAAAACAAACCTACAAAGTTTAAATAAAGCATAATAAAAGTTGCATGCGTAAATTGACTCAGGGCAACTTTTTAACTTGCTTCAGTGATGTTTTCATGGCTGATTAGATGAGCCTTAGGTGAGCCGGCAGTGACCTTGGCAGTGCTACAAAAGCAATTTTTACATCAGCCAGCGTAAGGAATTCCACACTTTCTATCAAATCCCTCCTAAAAAGATGCCTGCTTGCCTTTGCAGTCTGGATTTGCTTCTGTGGTTGCCCAGATCTTCTCACTCAGTTCATGCTCCTGGCTACTATTCAGTTGGAAAGGACTCGAGGGTGGCTGCGTATGAGGTTACCCTGCACAATCTCTTTTACTGCCCAAAAATATTACCCAGGGGGAATGTCAGGATTTTGACCACTTGCCTTTGATCCTCAGGCCTCTGGAAATCCCATGCAAAGGGCTGCTGGTGCCTGCACAGATCAGCTCTCTGGCATATGGGAGGTACACTGGGAGGCAGTGGACCTGGCACAGATCTTCTGTGAAGGTGATGTGCATCTAGCCAGCACATCTAGACTGCACAGCTCAGAGATGCAGTTTCCTGGGGCAGGCAGAAATACCTTACAATGTGTTCTTCCTGCTGGCATCCCAAGCAGCTGAGGCAGACCAGGACATCAGTCTTGAATGTTGGGTACAAGCATCCTCTCCCTCTCCCCAGCCCTGCAGGAGGCAGCAATGCAGATTCCCACATGGGATGTGATCTAAGCAGCCACCAAATCTCCTCATGCTTCAAGTCTATGGATGAAAAAACACATGTACACAAAGCGAGGGCCAGCCACAAAACTCAGCTCATCCTTCTTCCATCTTCAGCCCATCAGCTGCTTTCTCAGCTGTACATAGGGACATTAGCTGCTTCCAGCAGAGACAGAGAGGAGATGGAGTGGACAGAGGGCTAAGGGACAAAAGAGGGAAGCACTGAGGCTTTTGTCAGGCATGAGAGAAAGGTCTGAGCATGGAGCAGTGAAGGCAGGCAGATTTCCCATCCCAGCACCAGTAGCAGCTGGCTGGTCTCTTTGGATGCAGTCACCTGAAAATTCTGTTGGAGTCACAGGATGATACAGAAGACAACAGAGAGGAACGGGGTAACTGGGCATCGATGCAGACCCCATCTGAATGGGGGAAGAGTGCAGCTGCCTCCATGTCGGGCAAGAAGGGGACGCATGGTTACAGACCGCAAAGGGTCTTTTTCTTCCCACCAACTGCTTCTCATTTTGGCTTTGACATAAATTTGCCATCCAGACTTGGCCAGCTCATGCTTTCTGCTTTCTCTGACTACAAAAATATTTAAGCAGTTTAAGGGGAATTAGAGAGTGTCAGCAATGGCTTCTGACTTAAAATACTGAGTGTCAGGTATTAGCTGAACCCAGAAATGCAGCTATCTCTTAATATTTTGAAGGCAACTTGTCAGTAGGGTGTTTCTAATCCTTTTACCAAGCAGACTTTTTTTAAAACTTCGGGATTTTTTTGTCTTTGTCTCTCTGACCCTAATAAATCCTAATTCCCACAACTTGTGGGTGTTGATTTTCCAAGAAAAACGTCAATGGCACTCTGTCACCACCCTCCATGTTCCCAAGGAGGTTGCTGGAGGCAAGTTGTCTCATTTTCCTATGTAAATGAAGAAAAGAGATTTTAGAGCAAACCACTGACTCTGGGAAAGAGGTGCTGTGTGTGCCAGCGCGAGCAACGCTCCCACCATCGGTCCCCGACACTGACGGAGTTCAGCTGTTTCATGATAAAAATAAGGCGTTCCCTTGCCAGGCATCTTGCATTTCAATGAATAATTTTTCACCCAACTACATCCCAGCCTGCTTTGATTATGTGCACTCCATATACTGACACAGTTACGCTGAGTTGAGGAATGGTGGATCTATCCCATAAGGGGAATTGCAAAGCTGAAACCCCTAAGGCCACAAACCTTCAGCCTGAGCAGTTTTGTACAATGTTATTATGCTGTATTTGGATGAGACGATAGCTGAAAGAGCTGTTATTCGGTATTTACATAGCATTACTATGGAGCGACTTTGCATTTTTCTTTTCTTTGAATTGCATAAAATGGGTTAAACAACCAGGTGACGGAGCTGTTGGCAGAGCCAATTTGACAAGAAGAGAATTGCGAGTGAGTGACAGTTCAATGGCCCCTGGATGAGAGATTTCGGTGTTTCACGCACAAGGAAGCAGGGGCAGGAGGGAGTTATGGTCTGTAACTATCACGGGGTAATGTACTGCCTAATGCATATGGGTATACACGTGCTGCTGGCCTTCTGCAGATAAGGCTGCTGGGCACTGAATAACCAATGCCTCGAGAAACAGAGTGGGAACACAAAGGGTCTATACGGGCATCTTTACTGCCCTTATCACTGCGATGTTGGGGCATAGCTTGGTGGCTGGTTTTAGCAGATGATCTAATTCAGCTGAGGGCACCTGAGGTTTGCTTCATTAGTAAACGATAATAGTTGGTGGAGGGGAAGAATTATGTGTGAATCACCATTTTGCACTTTTATTTCCTCCTGATTGCACTGCCCAAGGCTTGAGACTGGTGAGAGCCACTGCCGGCTGATGAAGAAGGATTGTACCCTGCCTGGTGGTACTGCACTGGGCACAGCCAAGGCAGGAATTACTCTGCATTCATGCAAACCACTTCTTTTTCCACCTCACCTCTCCCACTGATGGACTGGATGCACCGCACACAGCCCCCAGCCTACATTTCAACTCAAGCATCCAAAGAGATGCTTTTCAAATGTCCAACCTTTGAACATTTAGCAAAGTTGAACTGAGCCAGCAAGATTCGAGAGGCTGGTTTGAACTAGACACACTTCACAGTCCATTCTGCAGAAAGCAAACCTTCTCAGTTACTCACTGGACAGCATCTGCTATGTCTGTGCTCATAAATAAAATAGGTCTTGGCTCTCTGGCTGGGCTGGAAGCCACATGGCACAGCCCAGCTTGTGTTCCTAGAGGTAAACTCCTTCTCTCCTCCAAACAGGGTGACCATCTTCAGGACTATGTCTGGTCTGGACTATGCCCTGGTGGCTTTGGCTTGGAGGGTGCCAGCAGACCAGCCTGCACTAGCATGTGCTCACAGTTAAATAGCAATGATTTAGACAGCCCTGGAGCCTGTGCCTGACCACAGCTGGGTTTTGAGCACAAAATTAGTGCAGGCTGAGCACCGGTACTGCAAACAGTCTTTAGCATTGCAGCACTTGGTGTAGCAGTGTCTCATCTCTATATTCTCATTATATATCTCGCTGCAAGTCCCTCTAGCAAGGAGACAGTGGATGGTAGCGGTCTTTTTAATCTAATGAAACGAGGCATTACTAAGTGTGATCTAGTTACCTGGTTCCCACAGTTCCGCGTGTCTCTGTGCTGGATGGATTCAGGCGGCGCACGTCTGTCTGTGTGTTGAAACTATGCATTTCCCAGAAACCTTCTGCCACGAAGAATTAGGGAAAAACTATGAAATGAGGGAGGGGGAATAGATAGGCTTGTTTGACAGTTAATAAAACAATAAAATATACTTTGTGTGTGCCTGCGTTTCTAGGGATGTACCAGCAGCTGCTAATACCGTGTCATCTGGTTTTTATTCATGGCACTGCTGGACTGTGGATAGATAATCTCTCTATATAACTCACTCATTTCTAAGAGTAATGGGAAGCTGTCACTGAGAAACATGCTTCTCTGCCAAAAGTGGGAAGCCTGTCTTTCCACTGGAGAAACACATGACTCTAGAGTTCCTCAGGCTGCTCAAAACCCAGTAACAGTGTGTTTTAATTATATTGAATATTTAATACTGGAATGCTTGCGTTTCTGCTGTATTTTCCATGATGGCTGACAGAATTATCTGCTCAAGCTACAGAGAAATCGGTGTACTCTGATTTTGCTGGTTGAAATAGGCAGATGTTTACTCCCCCGACGCTGAGCCAGCTGAGGTGCCTGTGCTTCAATAAGATGAGCTCCCAGTTGCACCCATGGTGGTACTTGGGCTGCATGGTTTGCAGCCCCCAGGGACAGCCTCCTCAGATGGCAGCACTGCCCTCTTAGGGCTGTAAATCAACATTTACAGTGTTGATCCTCAGCTGAGTTGATCACCAAGCCCTCTTGGAAAGAAACAGGTATTTGTAGGACTTTAGGCCTGTTTTAGGATGAGATGAGTTGCCCCTAGAAGCTTCCCCCAGGCTACAAGGGGATCCTTCTCCCCAGAAGCCCTCATCAGCATCCTCCCATCCTGTGGCCATAACACATGCCCATAACACAGCAGTATCGTCACTAAACCAACGTGACAGTGACCATGACTAGTGTTAGGAGGCATCAAAATGGGTTTTGCATGTCACCTTGTGTAGCAAAGCCTTGCTGTGCATCACTTGCATCTCTCCTGCTCCTTTTCCTCTCTCCAGCACTGGGGAGGTCTCCTGTGAGCAGATCCCAGTCTGCTCCCCCAGTGGGTCCAGCAGCCCATGTTAGTGGGGTCACACTAATGAGAACTCATCCGATAAATACATGAAAGAGCTGTGATACTTGAGGGGTTTTGACATTGAATCAGTATGACCCATCCCTCATGCAGCCTCCATCTCCCCTTCCCAAGGCACTCTCGGAGCTGCCCTTCCCCTTCCCACTTGCCTTTAGTGCTTGCCGCGCTCTGCTGTTATTCAGGAAAGTTATCTTCACGTCTAATTGGGAAGAAACACCTGTATAGAGTGCACCTGTATATAGAGTCTCTGTATAGAAATAAGCACAGTACATGGAGGAGGAACTCATCCCCTGTGGTTAATTTGTCAGTGCTGAATGCTCCTTAAAATAGAGCCAAGGAGATAAAGACAGAGCCTGGGCATTGCATGCACTGAAGTTGTCTTGGTGTGGTTCTCTCCAGCACAGGCTGTGGCTGCAGTCCAGGGTTTGGGAGGCTCTTCTTTAAGCAACGGGGAAATGCAGGGAGGCAGTCCTGGGGGTGTCAGCCAGCTGTGATCCCATACGTACCTCCTTGCACTGTCTTCAGTGCCTTTGCAGAGGCTTTCTTGGTGCAGGTTCAAGTCACAGAGCTGCTACTGAGGCTCAGTTCTTTCCCTGCCACCTCCCAATGCCACTAATACAGCTCTCCCTTTCCTCTAAGTAATTATTTGAACACACTTAAGCTGTTTTGGAGGGGAGGGAGGGAATGAGTTCACTGCTTCAAGGCTGCAGGAGCTGGGGTTGCAGAAGAGCCCTGGCCATGTGCTCCTGTGCTCTTCGCTGCTGAGGCAGAAGCGCTTTGCAGTTGCAGAGCATTATGCAGTATTTCAGATAAACCTCTCAGGCATGGCCCAGAGCACAGTAAAGGGTGTCTGGGTCATTCTGCTAATAAGGATGCAGTGCGTAATGAGTCCATCTCTGCTCTCCTGCCTCTCCAAGAGGGAAGGGAGAAACCTCAGAGCACTCCCATGTCAGGCTTGACTTCACAAAGGAGCTGCCCACTCCACAGATGACCAGGAATCCCCTGGATGATGCACTGATGTCATCATGCCTGGCAGGTGGATCCGTTGACCAATTACTGAGGTGTTAAGTTTTATGGAAAGTGTTGTGTTTGCAAGTCCAGGGAGTGCACACTGCAAAGTGTTGCGTGTCCCAGTCTGGAGGAGGAATTGAGGAGTACAGGGAGTCCAGAGCTGGGAAAGCACTCGGCTCACTGCCATGCAGAAAAGCCTCAGGGACATTGTCTTTGGCTATGAAATGGCTGGTGTGCGTGCCAGAGACTCCACTATATGGGAGCATGTGTCCCTCAGCCCTTCCTCCTGGCAGGGGGAGAGTGCTCACCAGGAGCAGGCTCTTCTTCCCCAGGGCCACAGCTCTGGTGTGCTGGGACTGCAACAGGGACCCTGCTGATTTCTCTAGTAAAAATAACAGTTGATTTACAGTGCGTTGTTCTTCACGTGCATTTTTGCAAAGAGGGTCCTGTAGCAGGAGGGAGCAGAAGGGAAAACCTTGGCTGAATAACATTGCTCTGACAACCCACCCCCACCGGCAAAGCATGCTCAGCCCTCACTGCTCCAGCTGAAGGATTTCTGCTGGTGTACCCCGTCCCAGGTTCAGGCCGGCCAGCTGCAGCTCTGACCTGCTTCCCCAGGCTGCTTTTTCTGATGCAGGTTACATGGAAGATGTCAGGAGGGTGTGGGTAGGAAGGAGATGAAGAGCAGCAGATACAGAAGGGTCTCAGCAGCTGCCCGGGCAGCTCACAGAGCACTATGGTCCAGCTCTACAGCTCTGCAGCATTGAGGACATGGTTCGGTTTCTGGTTTGAATGCCACCTGTTATTCCTGATTTATGCCTGTGGGATTCACGAGCTGTCTTGCTGACCATCCCACTATATTGGATGTAGAAGGTCCTGGGCCCACTTTCTATTGATTTCCCTGGTTTCAGAGACCATTCCCATCTTCAATGTGTCTGTGACAGAAGTTTTATTAATGCAAAATGAATATCCCTCTGGAAAATGAAGTCCAGAAATTAATAATGAATTAAAACAACTTGCCACAGGCATTGTTAATGAGCTCTTTGTCTGCACGGCTCACATGAAAGGAGGTCATTGCTCAGCTGTTCCCGTTGCGAACAGCAAGCAGATTAACCGTTAACATTGAGCACGTGGGTCTCTCCTGAGACAGCAGGATGGGCTGCATCTCAGCTTGTGCATGGCAGGGTTTTCCTGCCCTTAGCCCAGCTGTGCAGGTTTGCCTTGAGGAGTCTGTGCTACCTGGAGAAGACACCTTCCTCCTCTCCCCTCCAAAGCCTCAGGTTGCCTGTCTGTGTTGGGAGGACACAGGACTCATCCCACTGGAAAAGACAATAACCTTGCAGAGCTTAAGAGAAGGGTGAAAAGTAATCTTGGAGGGGACTAGCAGAGCTTAACTTCACCTCCGTAAGCCTCTTCAGGGACACTGGCCCAGTAACTAACCTGGCACCGCTCCAGTGCTGGGTCTGCATCTATTGTTCTTTTCCCTTATCTTGCAAGGCAAAGGGTTATCCTCCTTTATCTGCTACCGCAGGCTTTGGAGGAGGCCCACAGCAAGGGCAGTAGAGATCATGCCCCTGACGAGCCCCGGGGGCAGGAGGGGGGCTGTGCTGGGAGACGGGCAGCCACCACCAGGCAGTAGGTAAGGGAAGGCTGTCACACCATGCAGACCACCTCTGCAGCTTTTTCAGCAGCCAGGTCTCACTCAGCAGAGATAAGGAGGCAACATTTACCCATCTTGTCTGGGGAGGGTGGCTGAAGGCAGGTGCTTTCAGGTGCTGCTTCTCACTCAATGCCTGGAGCTGGATGTAGCAGTATGTGGGGCAAGGGATGCTGGGCATCACTTCTCCATGATGTGGCTGGACATCAGAAGGGGATTTTACCCCTTTCCAGTGACCCTTGTGACCGTGCTGGCTGGCTGAAGCCGAGGGACCGATCACTTCCCCACGTCCCTAGGCATCCTGTTTCACATCAGCCATTTAGTGCTCTGTTCTGCTTTCTTGCAAAATACAAAAGCTCAACCTATCCCCTCCAAGTGCTTAACCCAGGCTTGGGAAAATACTGCTGTTTCAGGCATGCTTTTTCACCACCCTTCCTCACCCTTGCCCTCTCAGGTGGGACACCCAGCAAGGCTGGCTGATGTCTTGCTCCCTTGCTTGGCAATACAATTGCCCATTTATCAAAAAGCTGAGTCACCGCAGAGCTCTGGGAGCCAGGCAGTGCCAGCCACGCAGCACCATGCCTGCAATGCATGCTGTGGTGGGGATGCCCAGATTCACCTCGACCAACTGCCCCCAGCAGCGGCCCTGGCCACAGAGGGGTCAGTCCTGCTCTCTCCTACACCCGTCACTGCCCATGCATTCCCACTCCTTCTCCTGTGGTAGTGCTGGGCTGGGAAGAAATCCCCTTCTAGTGCAGAGAGAGAATCGGGAGAGAAAGGAGCAGGGAGGCTTGGAGAAGAGTGGGGGGAAAAGCAAGACTTAGGCCCTCAGACTGCACATTGACAGGCACAAAACCCCCTTCCTCTCTCACCTGCACAAGTTTGTGTTTGTTTATCTGTTGTTAAACTGAAAACTCATCCAATGCTCCAAGTAAGTACATGTACAGAGCCTATGTATCTCTGAACTCACATATCAGTCTTACCGTCCTCTTCATCACAGTATCTGGGTACCTCGTAAGCCAGACTGCAGCTTGTCCTTAAAAAGCTTTGGCAAAAGCAGGTTCATCTTATGGGAGACAGGGATGCTGGGAATGTCCATCCCACCCAGCACAATGCCAGGAGAGAAGTATCTGAGGAGTCTCCAAAGAGACTGGTGTAGCTGGTGTGCTCTTTGCTTGGGACCCTGAAGGGACTCAAAGGGACAAAGGACATGACCATGGCCCCGCACCTGGTCTGCTCAGCTCTGAGTGCTGCTCAGGAGCTGGTTCGGGAGTCTGGGAAAGGCACTGCAGCAGGTAGTGTAGACATAGCAGAGACTCCAACAGCTGTGCCTGAGAAGTCTGACTTGGGAATTAAAATTAAGCTTGTTGCATCCCACGTATTCATCACCCGCCAGGCTGTTCTTCCTACACAGCAACTTATCTTGTATTTGGAGGTTGCTTTAAGCCAGTGCTGCATTTAGGTACGGCTATTGCTTCTTTCTTTGCTGGCATGATGGAGAAACCACCCTTGCTTTGGGTGCACAGACAAGGAGCAGTATATGGATGTTGCTGGTAACTGCATTGGGATGTAGCAGGCAGACGGGTGGGTGGAAGACAGCGTAACACTCACATGAATGCCAGAGAAGTATTCCAGGCTTGACTCAGCTGTGACAGGTACTAGGACAGTGCTGGGTTTAGGACCATTTTTAGAGAGTGGTTCAGAGTCATGAATCTATTTGGAAATTTAGTACAAATCAAGGTTTTCTTTAAACACAAGCTGTGTTTGTATTTACAGGACAGGACAGTCAGTTAGGACAGCAGGGTTCTCAGGTTTCTGCACAGCATCATCATTTCATCTCCGTTTAACAACAGGTTCACGTCTGGGGTAATTCTGACTCAGCTGCTTCGCAGACTCCTTGGGGCAGTCAAGACTACAGACAGCTTTATTTTCACTGAGGCTTGTAGCACAGAGATTTGTAGACCAAATCCTTATGAGCAGTCACCAGGGAACATTGTTGGGATCTCTGACCCCAGCTGTGCCAGGGCTGCTGTAACTATTGCAGCTCTGGGATCTGGGGCTATTACAGGCTGTGAGAATACGGGCTGCATCTACCTGGATCCTTTATACCCCCTTTTCCTACCAGTGATACTCAGGACGAGAGCTCTGTTATAGCCAAGACTTCAGTAGTCCAGTAGGAAATACAGGAGCTCAGCAGAGCTGGTGAAAATCATAGAGGCAGGAGGACGTGTTAGACTTAAGAGTCAAACAAGGTTTTACAGAAAAGGTAGTAATGCACCATCTTCCAAGTGGAGTGAAGAGTTTCTCTGAGCTTGACTTTTATGCTCTTACAAAGGGTATTTTGAAAGTGTGTGTTATTTTCCTCTCTTTCCTTCCAAGTGCCTAAATTTGAGGATATATCCTTATTTCTAAATGACAAGCAATACTGAATGGAAAACTATTTTGTTCTGTCATTTACTTCTCATTTGGTCCTGTCACATCCTATATCTTGGCACTATGTATTTTCTTAGTATTATGAGCATATATCTGTGCTGTGTGTGTGAGAGTGGATGTCTGAAATGTGTTTGCAAAGGTCCTTGATAAAAAGCTTTAACAACTAAAATTATCAGAGAGGCATGAGTGCACTGGTCATGGTAGATCTGAACACTGGCAGGCGGCAGGTCATCCATCTGCAGAGACACTAAGCACAGAAGAGATCAGAATTGCCAGGTTTTTAGTATTTACTTAGGAGGGAAACTACTGCTCATTTAAAGGAGCTAATGTTGCTTGCAGATTTACCTTGAACACTGGAGGGAACATAAAAGCAACAGCAGTGGAGTACCTTCAAGGATAGCATTTCCCTCCCGCAGCACAGTGCAGTTCTATCCAAGTTCTCCTCATTAATCACTTTCTTTCTTGTTTTCCAGCCAAAGCTTTTGGCCAAGGAGTTGCTTGACTTGGTGGCATCTCATTTCAACCTGAAGGAGAAGGAGTACTTTGGAATTGCATTCACAGATGAAACGTAAGTGTGAGAAATCAAAGACCTAAGAGACAACTCTTAGATCACAGGAAATCTTGGCAGTTTTGTTCTAAGCAAAATGACCAGAATAGAAGACCTGTGTAGACCAAGGTCTAGGGAGACATGGACATCACTTCAAGGTCTGTCCTGTACTGCCTCTTCTTCAGAGGGCTGGAGGCCTCTCATGGCGAGTTAAGCATGGCCGGAGGTGTACAGAGGCAGTAACAATTCCTTCCTAATCCTATATTCAAAGAGTTGGTGTCTTTTGGCATTGGTAAAAGGTTAGCTTAAGCTCTCATGGACTTAAGAACCACTCACTAGTTCAAAATTATTACCAGATTGGTGGAACTGTTCAGTTAAAGTATTAATCAGTTTATCCACTCAAGCAGGATTAAAAGTAATGCTAAATTATTCCAAGGAAAGAAAAAAAAAACAACCTCACAAAATTACCCTATTATTTCTGTTGTTTGAGATCCCAGATTAAAGTTTCTTAAAAAAGGGAAAGAAGAAAGTGTGAGAAAGGAAGGGATTGCCAAACTTAATGTGAACAAAAAGCATTTTTAAATATAAAATTTCCATTGCAGAAAGGATTTGACCTTACCAGGAATCACACAACAGCCTTATGGCAGAGCTAAGCCAAAGGTTGGGACCCTGACACTACAGTCACCTCAGGCAACATTGTTCGCCTTGAAGCTCAGCTCCCAGAGTCCTAGTATTACCACAAAATTTGAGGTTTGGTCTCAAGACAGGCCATTTCTACCCCCTGTTTAAAATACAAGTATAAAATTAGCACTAGAGAAACCCTAAAGGTCTGCCAAATGCTATGATTAGTCCTAGACTTTGACCTCTTTGCTACTGCACAGTCTCTGCTACTTTTTTCCATCTGCCTGTTCTCTCTGTGTAGTTAGACTGTCCTTGGCATATGGACTGTGCCTTGTATGCATGCCCACCATACTCCACCTTGGTTTGCAATAGGGTATTTTTTCTATATTACATATTTCTATATGTATTAGGAAGAGGCTTCCCACACCTATATTGTTTTAAAAAAAAACCAAGATTTTCAAGCCAATACTGTGTTCCCAGAACAGCTGAACCATGGGTATTGCTGTCATGAGCCAGCTCCACTCTCCTGCTGAAGTGGCAGGGAAACATAAATTATCTGCTGGAATAAGGATCGGGTAATCAGAGGCAGCTGGATAATTGCACAAACATTTCCACATTGATTTGAGCAGTGATCGCCCCACTAGAGCCAGTTCCTTTTGCAAGCACCTGCCTTGGGCAACCTGAGGCCATCTCAGGACACAGCTTCCAGAATGGAGGAACGCTCGGCATCTGGCATGTGCAGGACCTCAATCAGAGGAGATCCCAGAATCCATCCCATGTCACTGTCATGAGCAGCTCTGCCCTGTAGGAGTTCTCTGAGGCAGCCAGCGTGGCTTCACCAAGGGCAAGTCCTGCCTGACCAACCCAGTGGCCTTCTATGATGGTGTGACTGCATCAGTGGACAAGGGAAGAGCTATGGATGTCATCCATCTGGACTTCTGGAAGGCCTTCAACACGGTCCCCCACAGCATCCTTCTCTCTAAACTGGAGAGATATGGATTTGATGGGTGGACTGTTCGGTGGATAAGGAACTGGCTGGATGGTCTCATCCAGAGGACAGTGGTATGTCCAGGTGGCGACCGGTGATGAGTGGTGTCCCTCAGGGGTCCGTACTGGGACCAGTACTGTTTAGTATCTTCATCAACAACATAGACAGTGGGATCGAGTGCACCCTCAGCAAGTTTGCAGATGACACCAAGCTGAGCAGTGCAGCTGACACACCTGAGGGATGGGATGTCATCCAGGGAGACCTGGACAAGCTGGAGAGGTGGGCCTGTGAGAACCTCATGAGGTTCAACAAGGCCAAGTGCAAGGTCCTGCACCTGGGTCGGGGCAACCCCCGGTATCAATACAGGCTGGGGGATGAAGGGATTGAGAGCAGCCCTGCAGAGAAGAGCTTGGGGGTGCTGGTGAGCAAAAAGCTGGACATGAGCCAACAATGTGCGCTGGCAGCCCAGAAAGCCAGCCGTGCCCTGGGCTGCATCCCCAGCAGCGTGGGCAGCAGGGCGAGGGAGGGGATTCTGCCCCTCTGCTCCTCTCTGGTGAGACCCCACCTGCAGTGCTGCGTCCAGCTCTGGAGCCCCCAGCACGGAAAGGACATGGACTTGTTGGAGCGGGTCCAGAGGAGGCCACGAAGATGCTCAGGGGGCTGGAGCACCTCTCCTATGGAGACAGGCTGAGAGAGCTGGGGGTGTTCAGCCTGGAGAAGAGAAGGCTGCAGGGAGACCTTATTGTGGCCTTCCAGTACTTAAAGGGGGACTATAGGAAAGATGGGGATGATCTCTTTAGCAAGGCCTGTTGTGACAGGACAAGGGGTAATGGTTTTAAACTAAAAAGGGGTAGATTCAGACTAGATATAAGGAAAAAATTTTTTACTCTGAGGGTGGTGAGACAGTGGCCCAGGTTGCCCAGAGAGGTGGTCGATGCCCCGTCCCTGGAAACATTCAAGGCCAGGTTGGACGGGGCTCTGAGCAACCTGGTCTAGTTGAAGGTGTCTCCGCTCACTGCAGGGGGGTTGGACTAGATGACCTCTAAAGGTCCCTTCCAACCCAAACCATTCCGTGATTCTATGATCTCCAACCCAACACAAATTAATGAGACTGGTCCTCAAAGGAGGAACAGCAGGAGGCGCTGGTAATTTGTAAAGCAGGAGGAGGAAACTGCTCCTCACCAAGGTGTTATTTCTTATTTGAGAGAGCAAGTTACTCAGTGGGTGCTGCCTGAGGGGTGCAGGAAAACAATGCAGGGAAGCCAAAGCAGACTAAGAGATGAAAATGTTCCTTTGGCAGTCCTAACAGCACAGGTTAAAAACAAGAAACACATGTCAGACTGCAATCAGATAGTAGCTGAGCAAGTCCCAGCTCTCAGCTCAGCTGAGTGGGCACAGGGCTCCCCTGGGAGTGCAAGGGAAGCTAATGAGGAGGTGTCAGCAATTGGAGAGAGCCCAGCCTCCGCCGGGGCTTCCAGGTTTAACACAGAGCGGCATGAGCGAAGATCTGGGTTAGCGATGGGAGGAAGCACAAGAGTCTGGCAGAGGCTGTCAATGCAGTGCTCAAAGATGCGCAGCAGATGCAGATGGATGCGTACAGGATTTCAAAGGGTGAGGTGATGGCATCCACTCACTTGGTCACCTTCTTGACCTGTAGTCAAGGTAGAGCAGGGTGTATTTTAGGAGATGTTCTGCCAGCCCACATAAAAGGTTTGAGTACACCCTCATTAAATCTAGCAAACACAAGCCAGAAACATGTCAGTAAGTCCTAGCTGATATGAAGCTTGGTCTGCAGCCCTTCTGCTGTTCCATGGTGAGTCTGACCTTTGCGCTCAGGCTTCTTCAGTGTTGTGAAAACAACCTTGACAAAAATATTTCCTCTTCAGTTGTAAAAAGCTTTGAATAGAGTTGGCACAAACAGCAATTGTTTTATTTGACTGAACAGAGCCAAAAAAATATACTTGGAGGGTTGGACTGGGTCTTGGAAATAGATGTCCCATGTCACCTTCAGAAAATAAATGGGGCTGTCTGTACCACAGATCTTAACCTGCAATGTGAAATGGAAGTTTAAAAAAATTTTTTTTCTTCAAAAAGTAGGAAAAACAGTCTCTTAATGCGTGTTTGCAGAGCACCAAACCCAGCCCTATAGCTGATACAGACACACAAAACAAACCCTTTAATTCTGTGACGCAGGCCTTCAGGGTTTTCCTTCTCTTCACTCTTCACTGAGTTTCCATGTGCCTTACTTGAAGGGAACTCATAACCAGCTAAAACAGAACAAATGTGGTTCATAAATGTAGTCTGGGATTGGCTAAATTGCAAGTTTAAAAGAAGAAAAGCCACTAAAGTATTAAATCAATGCTTCTATTTAAGAGTAAAAGCTCTATGAGAGTAATTTATTTAGAAGTGATTTGGACCGGGGATTTCCATTCATTAGTTGTGCTCTATCATGACAACCTAAGAAGAAAATCAATAGGAACAACCTTTGCGTTGGCGACTTAATAGTTTCTTGTGATAATATAGGGTCATTACTGCATTCAGCGTGACTAAAATTAGATTGTCAGACTATTATGGAGGAGAGAATAACACCTCCTATTTTAACGATCATAGGAACGCTTCATGGTGTGAGCCATTAACTGCGGGAGAGCACAGGTCAAAAGGGTGTCCCTGTACAGCATGTGGGGCCAAGCTTCACATGAAGCTGGAAGAGCTATATGCTGATTGATTAAGAGTGAAAAGGAACAGGGAAAGGGCTTTTTTTTTCAGTTCAGCTGATTATGAATCTCCACTAACCAGCCTTTCCCCTGGCATCAGCTCTTCCAGCATTCACTGAGAGCAAGCGGTCAGGATTACCCTTCTCTTTGCCCCGTCTGGGCCACAGGCAGTTTTGCCATGTCTTTTATTTATCCTTAAATAAATTATTTAAATAATAAATATAAATATTTTAAAATTATTTAAAAATAAATATAAATTTATTTATCCTTAAATGTCACCTGCTCCACAGAGAACTACCAACTTTTGCATCCCACAGCTCCCCCTCTCTGTAGGTCTAACCAAAAGCTGATCCAAACCCTTTTGCTCCCTCCTCAGAGGAGAACCTGCAGAGCAGCTTCTTCAGCTAGCTAATATATAGGATAAAAGCTGCAAGGCATTGAGGCCCCCATTATTTGTGTTATGCTTGTGCTAGAGACTGTACTACCATGATAAGGTAATGACAGAGAGTGCCTTTGCTCAGCCAGGATGCTATGGCCAAGGGGATGGCAAGGGAAGAGCCACTCTTCCCTGGAATACTCTCTCATCTCTGGGAGTTGGGGGGAAGCCTATTTCCACCTTGCAGCCACGTGGCAGAGCCAAAATGAGAGACCCAGGTGTCCCATGTCCTGGTTGATCAAAATGGAGGGTGCAGCTCTCAGAATAATGTCCTGCTCTGATGTTAGACCAGTTCTTTTGTCACCAAGTCCACCATTTTGCAAAATCTGTATAGTTAAACTCATATAGCTCCTTGAGCTTTGCAGCCGCTTCAAAAGTATTTCTGTTGAAGGATTAAGACCTTAAAAGAAAAAATTTGTGAGCATAGAGAGGTTTTTTGTTTCTGTCATGATTGATGGAAATGTAAAATAGTTTATATGGTTTCTATTATGTGAATTGTTCTTTCTCAATGAACATTTAATTCAACATGAGTTTGACACTGAAGGGGCGTGAGTTGGTTTATTGATCCAAATACCTTTATAACACAAATCAATGTGGATCCACTTTTCAGAAAACTGGACACTAGCTAGTAAAACGGTATAAACAGAACCACCTGGAGGCAAAGTATTCATTGATGTACCACTCTTTACTGAGAGCCCTGATAAAAGAAAACAGAACTACTGCATGCAGTCGACAATATGAACCCTGGGCACTAAAATCCATACTCGGTCTGTAACCTAAATGGACCCAGTTTCTTTTTCTAAAAGCGATTATGTATTTGTTATTGACACAGCAGTTTAACTGCCAACATGAGTACAACCAACAGAGAAAAATCATCTGGCTTCCAATATTCAACCTCCCTATAGGTCACCCAAAACTTTATGCACCATTTTCTGTGAATACACTGATATAAATGCCCCAATGAACAAATCAATGGCAATAATGAAACAAAAGCTACTTTATGTCTCTGAATTGAACCAGCTAGACATAGACATGTATGAATGGGATCCCAGTGCAAGCTGCCTAAATTGGTCCACGAAAACTGTCAAGATTACTACATGCCATGGGTTATATGCCCATACTTTTCTCTGTCTTACATGGGGTTGTGCTCCATGAATAGTTCTGCCGAAGACAAGAAGACAGCTTCCAGAGCAAAGCATTTTGTGGTTCTAACGGCATTGGAGTTTGGCTCCCCGATAGACCGCATTCACAGGCAGCTGCCAGTGACTGTTCGCTGTTGCTGTTCTCTACATGCCACACACGCACGCTTGAAAACAAGGAGTTAGGTGACAATCTGCAGTGCAGAAGCCCTCAGCGATGAAAGATTGTAAGTGGTAATTGAGTACAGTGAGCAGTTAGCTCCTGGCAGTGATTTGAGTGACCTTCCTCCTCTGAAGGAGCATTGGATTTAAGCTCCATGCAGATGAGAGTAATGAAACTCTTCAACCCAAAAACTCATCGGCAATTAAATGTGTTATTCAGTACGCACAACCGTGTACATGTGCAATATAAATGTGTAACCTGGTAGGCATGCGTATATGCATATATTCTTCTCGTACTGATTATAGCAACCAGTTTCTCAAGTTAAAATGCAGTGGGAGTGAAAAGAGCAAGTCTTTTCAAAATAAGAAATACCTTGAAGTGAATTATTGTTCTGTGCACCATGGCTTCTCAACCCTTCCTTGTACATGTTAGGCAAACCCAGACATTTCTGTTGAATAAACATAGAGGTAGACAGTAAGTCCATTGTCAACAAGTCAGTCTCTGGTGGGAACCTGTGTAATGCTATCAGCTGCTGGTGGCTGCTACTTTGGTGATACAAATGCAGCTGGACAGGTTCAGGATAGGATGTCAGGCTTAGTGTGGCTTTTCCTTGCTCTGACAGTGTTTTGTACCTTGGCCTACATGGTTGAATGCTCGTTTTGTACTTTGGCTGGGAATGGGTGAGCATGTCTAGTTTCAACCCCCACGTGTACTGTGGCCTTCATAGTTAATTTCAGCCTTCCTGAGTCCTGTCAAAAGAAATATAACAGCACTTCAGGACAAAAAAAATTGGGAAAAGGACAGATTTCAAGAAAGGGGATGCAGAGGGAAATACAAACACTTCTAATTTTGTGGATGCCTAGGCTGAGAATCTTTCAAAGGGGCTTATTTTCTGACAGCCTGGAGCACCTGTCTTCTAAAAACCAAGCCTTGTTAAAGTACTTATCTGTGCTGAACCACAGGGCACAATGCAGGGATCCCGCACTAGTGCTGGGTGACTGCATCCTAGCAGCAGAAATGACGGAAGGAGACCCCATCGTGCTGCGTGCCCAGCCACGCAGCCTGCCGAGAACAAGACCAGTTAGCCTATACACCCAGCCCTGTTAACATGGCCATCCTCATCCCTGATCCCAAGCAGTGTCACTGCACAACACTGTCCCAGGCTGGGCAGACTTGCCCCCAGCCCATGTACTGCAATAGAGACGTGAAATGACTAGCTGGGCTTGAAAATCTGCATTATGTCACCCTTTTCCAGTAGCCACGCTGCTAGTAAGTGGGTGCGCCTAATACACAGTTCAGGCTGCCCTTTACCTAGAGAAAAAAACTTATTTAAAAATTTTATCTAGAGAAGAAATGAACTAGAAGTTAAAGTATCTTGGAGAGAAACACACAGGTGCCTAGAGCAGGTGATAAAAAAGGTTTTGATCCTTTTTGTACACCAGAAGATGTCCAGGATGAGTTTGAAAAGCCCTCAACTCCACGTGTATCACTTGTACCTAGTTGAGACTTGGTACCCTTGCAAAATAGATGCAAAAGCTCCTTAAACTGAACTCCTGACTTCTATATGGCAAAATTTGAGGTGAGATAGCTTCCTTATAAATGTCTGATCCTGCACCCATTGGAGTGATGAGTGGAGCTCACAAGTAATTTTGAATCCCATAGAGAGTGCAAAGCAGCGTGCTGTGCTGAGGTGAGCACACACGGTGTCCCAGCTGGTCTCCAGGGCAGCCCAGAGCTGCCTGGCTTTGAAGGTCCCCGAGCTGCCAATCTTCTGCACCTACATAAGCAGGGTTCAGAAATTCAGATTGAATCCAGGTGATTCAAAGCCTCCTGAAAGAGCTACTTTCCCCTTCATTTATTTGTCTAGAAAAGATGGACTGGAGGAGCTACAAACCTGATTAAATTGCTAGATAGATGTTGCTGCTTACTTTCCAAAGGGGCTTCTCAGTTGCCCAAAGCACATGTGCTGCTCAGGAGAAAAATGGGCAGACCCTTGTGAAAGCTGAGAGTGTTTGCTGACATTGCTAAGGCTTGTGGCAACCCTAGAAGTTAATTTAACACTTTTTTTTTAAGCCAAGCCTCTATTTTTTTTTCATTTTCAGAGGAATGAAGAATTATTCTTGAGGATTAGCATGCACTGGTGAATAGGCACTGGAATAGAGCTCAGGACATCTGAGTTCCATTTCCTGCTTTATTTGTTGCAAGATTCTGCCCAAAGTCACTTCAGTTCTCTCTCCTCTTGCTTGTCTAGACAGCAGAGCACTGAAGGCAAAGGCTGCCTCTCCCTCTGGGTGAAATCTGGTCCGACTGAAATCAATAACAAAACGCTCACAGAATGCAGCCTTAGCATCACTGAAGGCGATGGCAAAATTCCCACCGACTTCAGCGGAGCCTGAATTTTACCCTGTGTATTTCCACAGTGCCTAATTTAACAGGGCCTTTATCTCAGCTGGGGAGGGCGATGCCCCTGTAATACAAATAACGGTATTTATAAAACGCCTCTCACGCACACACAGCACTCTACAATGTGGGGAACGTGACAAAGAACAGAGCTCCTGCCCAGGAAACCTTCCAGCAGCAAGGCACGAATGGATAAATTATAGGAGAAAATAATAGCGACAGGTACCATCTAGGCAAAAGAAAAGCAGCATGTGGTAATTGGAGCTGGAACGCTTCATGGAGCAGCTGTTTTTAGGAGCTCTCTGAAGGAGGAAAAACGAAGGCTGGGCAAACCTAGAGAGGCTATTGCAGGCATGTGGGTGGTAAATAAACTGTCTGAGGCTGAAGAGTCAGGTTTAGCTTTGAGTGAAATATTGCAGGCGTTGTGGAAACTCTTAACAATAAGGGTTTCTAATGAAAATCTTGACAGACTTTTAATGATACAACTGCTCCAGGGAGTTGTAATAAAAAGGTGAAGCTCATAACATTTTGGGCTGTCCTGCCTGCTTGGTGCTGCCAGCTTTCACCCTGACAGATTGAACTTTAGCAGTTCAATTCCCAGACTGAAATATTGCCAGGATGACATCGCCTCCGCTCCTCAAACATTTACTGTGTGTTTTTCAAATACCATGCAATAGCCGAGGGCAAATAGCATGCACTTCTGTTCGTCTTTTGTAACACCTCAGACCTCATTGCAATGAGTAGCAAGAAACCTCTTCGGTGCTGGGCTCAAAACTGTTTCTTTTCTTGCCAGGGGACACTTGAACTGGCTTCAGCTGGACCGCCGGGTGCTGGAACATGACTTCCCCAAAAAGTCAGGACCGGTTGTTTTGTACTTTTGTGTCAGGTAAGTGCACAATGGCAAGCCCTTCCCATGGGATACAGCTACAGACAACCTGTTCCCTCGAGGCCAGGAAATGAGGCTGTCGGCTTCTCACACTGTAGAAACATCTGTGGACAAACAAACACTTTTACAGAGGTTTCTTTTAAGCTCTTTGGCTTTGAAAACTCTTCTCACACAAGTGTAAATAAGTAGTAACCACGCTAACAGCCATAGCTGCCCACAGAGAAACCTTGTATGAGAGTAAGATCAGACGTTTTACATTTTTATTTGTGGGTTTTGATCTCCTGGAAAGTCCAAGCCGGGTAGGGCTGTAGAACAAAGACCTCTTTCTGCCAGGATAACCAACCTGAGCCAGCCACCTGGAGGGAAAACACTTGCTTCCTCGCTGGCAAGCCATCCGTTTCCTCTGGATCGTGCCCAGGGTGTTCATTATGTCAGGGACCAAATTAATCCCAGTATAACTCTGTCGGTTTTGTCTTCTGGACTCAACCATGTAATAGTATAACGAATTACCCACAAATAGCAAATGATGGCATTTTTTGGCAACCAGCGGGCCTCTGCATGGGCATAGAACATATTCATAGACTGAACTGGACCAGACTAGAAAGGTTTTAGTGAAGATTATGGCAGTTTGGGAGAATTCTTCTTCATCTGGGAATTTTGCAAGGAAGTCACAGTGTTCAGAAGCTGCTAGAAGCTGCTGGTGCTCTTGTGCACACAGTGTCTTTGCCTCCAAGGGAGATATTTTTTGAGAAGACAGATTTGCTCTTGCAGCTTTAAAACACCCAGAGAGAGACTGGGGGTTGGGATGGCATATGTACAAAATTAAGTTGATGGTTTTGACTTACTTTTAATGGATAGCTCATGTCTAGAACTAGCCAGCGCAGTGTTACTGTGTCTTTTGCTGTTAGCCTTTCCACTCCAGTGTTATATTACATCTGACATCACCCTCATTCATTCCATACTACCCACGGAAAATGGAGACCTACTTTTGAGTCTCCTCCCCTGAGTGAAGCTTTTTCCCTCCGCATAGTGATCGTCATTCATTTAACTGCAGTTACAGGGGAGGCTTCTCAAGAGAAGACACTCTGTTCTGTTATGTCCCCATATGTAGTAGTGGATATATCTTAGGACAAATCAAGGCTGTGCAGAGCCCCATGACTCCAGAACTGGCCTGCTGTCTCTCCCAAGAGAAGACCTTAGTCTACATTTTGGGTGCTTCAAACCATAAGGGTAGACCCAGAGCTGAACATTTCCAGTGTATACAATCCAGATCCACCTGTACTTAGAATTACACAAAACTGGTGGTGCTCTTCTGCAAAAGTGTTAGACTTTCAGGAAAATTAAAGAAAAAAACAAACAAACAAACAAACAATCAAACTTATTAAGAACATACCAGCTCTATTATTAAGCATCCTGCCTAGAGGCCAAATTGAGGAGTCTGTGCTAGGGCAGGGATCCCACGGAAAGCAGATTTTAGGAGTGGAACTGCTAAATGTGTGAAAGCCAGTGGTACTGAGCCACTCTCATATTCATTTCAAAGACCACTCAACGAGCATGACTATTGCCATTTGTATTGTTTTATGAAAGTTGGCAGCAGAGTGGAGACAAGTCATTCCAGCAGGATCTTAGCCAAGAGACATCTTAGGACTATGGATCCATACACAGTTAGTATATGAGTGACCTCTTCTGTTCTGGAATCGTAATCCGTAGGGGAAATCCATATGGGAAAAGTCAGCATTCAGTGTCTGAAAAGTGAGCGTGTGAAAACCAGACTGACTATGGGGTTATACTCTTCTTTGTGGTAGTAATGAGAGGATTGTCACACTGAGTTACCATTTGAAATGGACTGGAAGGCCAGATGCCTCAAGGGTTAGGAATGGTCATTAACTTACCATGGCTTTTCTACTGGTTTTCTTCCCCTGCGGAAGTCAGATGCTGGCAAGAAGCTGAAAAAGTTTCCCAGCACTTAAAGAGTTCCCATGTCCATCCCCAGATCTGATCTAAGCAGAAGGCAATTGGAGAAGAAATCAACCCCAGCCAGCTGGCTGAAGGTGAAAAGGCCCCGTGTATGTGTTACCAGTGGTTTCAGTTCTGGCTTGGGAACTGAAGCAAGGGCTGAAGGAATGGTTGTGAAGAGACCCACCCATAGACAGGGTTGTATTTTGATAATCTGACGGTGCACAGTGGCTTTCTGAGCCATCCATACCATAAACAGAATGATCCCTCTCCCCTTCTGCCATGAGGTGGAAAGCAGAGATAACTAATGCTGTACCATACTTAATTACAAATGTGTTAATTTTTAAGGGACTGGGTGCCCATGACACCTACTATATCATTGGTAAAGGTTTGCCTGTGTTTGCAGGTACCTTTCTTGCATTACCTCTCCCAGGCATTGCAGCTGAGAAAGCTTAGGTTGGTGCTGGGAGTCCTAATTGGGGGCATAGTAATGCAAGTAACTGGATGTGCCAGATGTTCATTACAGAGAAATCTGTTTACTGTATCAGGAGTGAGTAATCATGTGGGTTTTTCCCTCTAGTCAAAGTAAATGTACAATTCAACCAGGCTGGGTAACTACTGAAGACATGAAGCTTCAGGCAAGAATGGTAAACGGTAGTTTGTGAAGAGGAGAAGCAACAGAGGAACCATTTTCACCTTTTATGTGACCATCAGATTGTTTTTACCCTTAACATGCCTGCAGCAATGCTGATGGACAGCATGCCCACCAAGGATTTTGTAGTTTTTCGATTGCTCTAAAAGTACATTTAAAGGAAGCATGCCTCTTTAAGCAAAGGCTTCTTGGAAGAGCCATGCTGAAAATAGGAGGTTTCACAAGCTTTGCAGCGTGAAATTCTCCTCCCTTATTTAAATCTCTGCAGTACTGTTAAAGCTTCATCTTTTGACACACATTTCCTTGGGGTTTGACATTGTTGAACACTGATGTCCAGTGTCTTTACTCTCTTCTGTAATGAAAGACCAAAAATTTCACAGCACTGTGTCAAGGAAGGATGATTTTATAAGGATGTTCTTAGCATTCATTCAGAAGAAATTGTTTCTGCCCTCATACACTTACACAGCTAAATAAAGCCTCTCTGTCTTCAGGTTGTAGAGTCATAGAATCATAGAATGCCCTGAGCTGGAAGGGACCCACAAGGATCATTGAGTCCAACTCCTGTCCCTGCACAGGACAACCCCAAATTCACACCATGGCTCTGAGGGCGATGTCCAAGTGCTTCTTGAATATCGCCAGGCTTGGAGCCGTGACTGCCTCCCTGGGGAGCCTGTTCCAGCGCTCCACCACCCTCTGGGGGAAGAACCTTCTCCTAATACCCAACCTAACCCTCCCCTGGCACATCTTCTTGCCATTCCCTCTTGTCATCTAGTGCTTCTCTGGAAGCTTTCCGCTGAGAACACAGGAATCAGAACTTCTTGGGCAGCTCTGAACTGCCCCATGGCTGTTCTTGTGCAATACTGTTTTATGAGACTCTGCTAATAGCCATTTATATAGCTTTAAAGCTATACATGAAAGCAAGAGGGAGTGCCATGTGTCTTGCAGGGAAGGCGGGATATCTGGCAACAGGATGGGTGTGATACTAGTTCTCATCTTAGAATTAGCTTCCCCTGATGGCCTTCTAAAGCCCTGGTCGCTTGGTTGGTGAAACTCATTCCCTGCCTCAGAGGGTTTGCAGTGCAGAGAAACCAAGTCAGATGAGAGTCACAGCTAAAGTCCGGGAGGAGCAAAGGATGGGGATGCAGGAAGGAGGGCTTACTTGACTAGTTGATTTTACAGAGGTGTTCTGAGACCAGAAGAGGACAGTGAAATTGTACCTCACAACATGAGCTGCATGCCAAAGGGCAGGAACTTAAGGAAAGTGTGGAGACCCAGGCAGCAAGGAGGTCAGAGGAAAACAGAGCTAGCAGGGGTTCAGATTAATGTTGTTATATTTTTGGCAGGGAAGGAAGCATTTTGATCTGACTCACATAGGCAGAAGGAAGGCAAAGTTACTCTCTTCATACAAAACTTTGAGGTGAGAGAGGACCAGAGCATAGACATGCTGTTTGTTCATGGAAAGCAAAACTGGCCAGGCTTTGCAGTGAATTCTCATCCTCAAATAATGGCCTTGTGGGATTAGCAATCCTTAGCTAGGGAACCACCAGCATGGGTCTGATCTCTTTCTCTTCTGGATGTTTGTCATGCTGTTAATTTATATGAACAAGCTCAGCAAATAAAATTCACTTTGCTGGTGGATCTTTTCCCAGGAATGAATATATGTGTTCTCAGGATGACAACTCACTGCAGAAGCCATCATGCTAAATCAGAATGTCTCTCACGTGGAAAGGCTTTTCTTTCAGAAAGGCATGGAAAAAAATGTGAAATAAATCCTCAATACTCAAACACACTGTGGGGCAGAGTTTGTATCTATGGCCCAGCAGTGTTCCCACAAAAGAATGCCTGTGTCCAACAATGTCTGGCATGTGCTCATACGTACTGGCTAGGCTGAAGTCAGCATGGGAGCCGTGGGGGCTCAGGCCTCTCGATATTGAGGCCAGACATTTTGCCAGGTTACCACAGTTACTACAGATCAAAGTGGCTTTAAATAAGAGACCAGCACTGAAACACAGAGCGCAAAGCTCATGCGAATCGTCGCTTCCTTTAACCAGAAGGAACGTAGCTCTGTGTGCACCAGCGGAGGTCCAGGTCCGAGGCACGTGGGACAGATGTCTGAGATGGGACTCACCACACCAAACCTGAGATGCTTACCTGGCTCTGTGTCAGAGCTAATTAGCACAGCCGCCCTGTATAACCACTGGAAAGAAGTAGGCACTTTTCAGGAACAATTCATCCAACTTATTTTAGATGACTGTTTTGGAATTCAATAAGTTGCAGTCTGAAATACCTATGTCTCTCCTCTGACCCCAGACCCCCACTCAGATGTAGTCATCTACATTGTAGCTACCTCTTTACACCTGATGAATCCCTTCCATGTGCATCAAGAGCAGCCTATAAATTCAGATTATTATTTCAAACAGCGTTGGCGCAGTCAGGGTTGAGGAGGCATTTCCCATTTACAGGGCTTAGCCTGACTACCTGAACAGAATTGGACCAGATTTCAGCTGCTAATGAGGCCTTAAGCTATTTTAGCTTTTCAGCCTTCCTTTATATCCGGTCTTTAAAGCCATATTCCATTAGAAAAGGACTAACGTTAAAAATAAAAGAAGCAGGAGTTCATTTGGAAACAGTTGACCCTGGAAGGAAGAGAGACAGTGGTTGCTAATATGGGTCGTTGGTAGGGCTAGATGGACCTTGCAACTTGTTGCTGGAATACATTGCTGCCTCCCACATTGGCCAGAAGACACGTATGGGGTGCAGATTCGTGGCATGCTGCTCCCAACTTGCCCAACTCACTCACATGGCAATCCCAGCACACCAGGGTTGTGTGTGCCATTCATTTCCACTCAGCTTTGCATCTCTCCGAGAAATTAGGTTAGGGGGTGGTGATGACAGCAGCCTGCTGCGGCAGGAAGAGCGGAATAGAACCACACTAAATTAACCAGAGCAATTTATTTGTCTGACATGTAATGGGCTGTGTTTCTCCATCCACAGTTTTCCCCATCAGAGGGGTATGGGGTGCTCCACGCAGGGAAAGACAGGGGGGTGGATGAGCTGCATTCCAGAGCAAGGCGGGTGGGATGGGGGGAAGCCAGCGGGAAGCTGATGTCAAGGTGAGGGAAGAGAGATGGCAGCAGAAGTATCCTTCCCCCACATCGCCAGCTACTGTCTCTCCCCACGAGGGGAGAGAAGGAGCAGCCGTCTCTCTGCCCCATGGTGTGAGACAGGGATTTACAGGAACTGGGGAGAGAGGTCCGAGTAGGTTATCAAACACATCAATTTTGCAGCCAGGGGAGAGGGAAAGAAGCGGCAGAGTTTGCTGTCATCTATGGATATGTTTCATCTCACCAGCTAGCACCCAGGAGAATATACTGGGGAAAAAACATATCTACACAAATTGCTCTGCTCCTCTGCTCTTCCCTGACCACCTGCAAGGAGGGTGGTGCTGGACCCCACTTTGACATGGAGCTTGATCATCCCAGGGGAGTTCAGGGACCTGCCCTGAGATGTTTCAGCACCTTTTTGTACTCCATCCTCATCCTCACAGCTAGCCATCTCTGAGCTCCTTCCCGTTGTGCTGTCTCCCTCACCCGCTCTCACTACCAGCACTGAGCTGGTAACCCCACACCAAGCTCCCAGGCAGTTTAGGCTACATATAAGGGAGACAAGGAGGCATCTCCCACTCACATTATATCTCTGCAGCTCCCTGCACTGCTGGGGTGCTGCAGAAACAATAGCAAAAATCAGAATATTAAACCCGCATAACCAACCCAGCCCAACCAAGCTGCTTACAGGGGTTCCCATCAGCTGCTCTGTCTATGAAGTCCGGCAAAGCTGTGCCATAACCCAGATCTCTTTGTACAGCATGTGTTTTGCTGGTTGGTGTGCATCAGCTGTGTGTACGCTAAGAGGGGAGATCTCAAAAGCCAGCAGCCCTGCAAACCCCCTCCTCCCACCCAGCCGCGGTGTATAAATACAGCCGCTCAGACCTTGTTTGTGCTGGAAGACAAGGCTCCCAGCAGACAATTTATTGCAGCCTTCTCGGGGTGGCCCCCTGCTCTGTTCACCAGGGGGAAGGTGTAATAAATTGCCTGTGGGGAGGCTTTGCTCCTCAGAGTCTCTTTAGAGATATGAGAAACTTCTGTCCAGTCGGAAGATTTAGTTGTGTGAAAACTGACCTTTGCTTGAGGAAGGGAACTAATGGGGCTCTGCTACTTAGCACACAGCTCTGAGCTAAGCCATCCATTACACACACATCTTAATAGCAGTCTGGCTCTTGAGTCCCATAACATCATTCCGGTTTTCTGCTTAACTGGGCATATATTTGTATAAGTGAGCTGTGTTTAGAGAAGGGGATAAGTTGATTTTCCTTTCCATTCAGCTACCTGAGGGGGAAGTAAAAGCAGCATTCTAAAAATTTGTTGTTTTGAGCCACATTTTTAATGTGTTGATGCCAGCAGCATTGTATTGTCTAATTTTGGGAAGCATTTAGACAGCGTGATAGGTACTATGGAGAAATGATGGATGCTGTCCGTGTAGGATTTGTACCTAATTTGGATCAAGCAGCAATAGCTGTGTCAATGCCTCCACACAGATTCTCTGACTGGGTGAGAGTCATGCAGACATCGTTTCCATTTTCATTGCAATTTGTGCATTTATACCTTACACCAGTGGGTGTGATTTGCTGTCACCAGTGAAGCAAGCAGAAAGGTCTGCTGTGAGGGGTCCCATTGCGTGGCTTTGAACAAAGAGGGAGAGCCATGCCAGCTTTCACAGCCTAATCATACCTTCATGTGCTGCTGACAACACGGTGGAATGGCTGGAGGGATTTCTATTCCTTGAAAGGGTTCAGGATCCTCAGATGAAAGATGCTCTACAAATACTGAGGGGTGGTGTTTATGCCAGTACACCCAGTGAGCTACCTCTGATAGCCAAGATGTCACTCTTGGTAAGGATCAAAGAGCAGGAAAGAGCTGGGCTGGTGCTCAGGAGAGTGTGGGGAAATTCCCCTGGTGACTGAGGGAGAGGAGGGGAGGAAGGCAGTGTGTTTCTCTGATCCGGTCACTGCTCTTGCCTCACACTTGGGACAGATAGCCACACCACTCCAAGCCAAGAGGAGCTGCAACAGCCTCTTTGTACAAAGCTGAACTTCTCTTGCAAGCTAGGCTCCACAGGACATTTCAGGGGTGGAGCGATTTGCAGAATATATTGAGCTGGCTGCTGCTTTTAATGGCTTGGTCAGGCCTGACACCCCTCCTGGTGAGAGGGCAGAGCCTTTCCACGTGGTGCTTGATGCTGTAACCAAACAACGGGGAGGAATGTGCCTGCACTGATTCCTTTCCTTCTCTATGTTGATACTGGAGCACCTCACAGTTTGCAAAGACTCCCAGGACATATAGCCTGGAAGAGAGCTGGTCTCTATATATTTCAAAGCAGATGCCTTAGTATTTTGTACACGGAGAAGATGATGCATAGGAACGAGCAAATATCCCCAAAACACATGGTTTCCCAGGAGTTCAGTGGGCCAGCCTCTTACAAACACTGAGAAAAATGGATGGGTGGTGAGTAAAGGTGCAAACAGCTTCATAGTACAGTACATCTGGTGGGAAAGAGAGAAGGAACAGGCTCAGGTTAAACAGCACCCACAGCTTTGTTAGGTGCAATTCCCCGTATTCCTGGAATCACATTCACCTCCAGTTTTGTGGCTTCCCTGCAATGAGGTAAAAGTCGACAGAGGTCTCTCTTGCTGCGTCCTGTCCCCTGCATACCAATCCCTGGTGCTGGGCAAGGGGGGCCTGACCACGGCACAAGCACAGGGATCAGAATCAAAATTAATGCAGAGGGAGACAAAAATGGGGCTTTTTAGCTCCTCTGATTTTCATTCCTGGCTGATTACTTAACAGGCCAACTATTTAGCATGACCATTGTCCTCTTCAAGTGTCAGCACATAAAAGTGCATACCCAGGACTATTAGCAAACAGGACTGCAACATAAAAGGAGCTCTGCAGCCTGAGCTGCTCAGAATACTCATTTAGCACGAGACACTGGACATAATGACATCTGCATTTAAGTCCATTATACCCATGCATGTGATTTTTCTTTTCCTGGTTAGCAAATGGCCTCATATTTTTCAAATTATCCTCTGAGGTTTTAAATGACATGGTGAGGGATAATGAGCCAGACCCCAGGATAGATGAGGCAGAAAAGGGGTCTCCTCCTTTGTCCATTGCTTTGTAATAATGACATAAGAGGCAGCCCACCGAGCTCTGCTGACAGCTCTGTCCTGTGTCCTAACCGGAATGGAGTTAGCCAGCTGGGAAGGACATGGGAGACACCTCTCCCCATTTCAGTCCTTCCTCTCGGGTCTGAGTGTATTTCCCATCTAGGCCAGGAGGAGACACTGGGGAAGGGGACTGCACGTCAAAACCAAATCCTGACTTCTTCCATGAAATCCAGTTTTACTTTATTTTCCTTTTTCATGGTGAAAAACTGCTTTCACCAGGGGAGAGAAGAGCCACTTGGATTGTTATTCTGTGATTTTTCCCCTTTCATACTCCTAATAGGCCCAAGAGGGGTGCTTTGCCTCCCTGCACAGAAACAGTACTACAGAGCTGGAGGGAAGGTACCTGCCTTGCCAACATTGAGTCGCCAGCTCCTGCCCTTTGGAAAAGGCAGGAATTCACCCAAAAATCACTGCCACGCTGTTACCAGTTATGGTCACCTTGACCAGGATCCTCAGTGCCATCCTTGGCCTCCCCGTCACTGGCACTGCTCACCTCTGTTTTGACTGGCCCTCTCGCACAGCACTGTACCAGCATGCCAGAGCCACACGCCATGGTATGTCCCTCACCCAGCTGCCTCATGTGGCCACCCCACTGCCTTCCTCTGAAAGCAGCAAGATATTTGAGGAGTGAGGCTTGATAAGACAGTAGTAAGAGTGCTTTGCTATGCCCTTGCCTGGTCTGGGCTCTCCAGATGGCAAAGGGACCCTTTGTCCTCATCAGGGCTCCAGTTTCAACTATTTTTTTCTGGTAAGGGCACTCCTGAAGAAGATGCTGTTCCTCAGTAAAACCAATTGTTGAAACCTTTTTGAGGTCTTCCAAAGTCCTTTCAATGTTTTCTTTGAATTTTCTTAGAAGAAAACACCATGGCACCAGAACAGGAGTTTTGGAGTGTTTCTTTTTATTGAAAAAAATGGTTTTGTTGTTGGATAAAAGCCTTTTGGACTAGCTTGTTCCGACCAGAGTCAAACATCACAAGAACTAGGATGATACTACTGACCCAGGACAGATCTATGCCTGAAGTAGCCAAGCCATCCATTTGCAGTGGTCATGCTTCAAAATATCATTGTGTCAAAGACCACAGTGAAATATGTTCACCATTTGGCAGGTTCTGCTTGGAAATAAACACATGGGCGTGCGATCTCAAATGCTGTAAGAGTACACTTGCACAGTCTGGAACTCAATTGCTCAGAGCCTGGTCCCTGCTAGGAGGTAGATGGCCAACTTCAGGCTGGTGGGATATGTCCAGGGCTGTGTGTTAGTGGCAATGCTAAATATTTTTTTATTCGACGGTTTCTTTTGGTGTATGGAAATTGGGAGCGCTGCTCATTTCAGCTCTCACTGGCCACACAAGCACATCACCAGCTCGGGTGCTTTTGGCGGCCATTTCCCTGATCGTCCTGAGCCCTCCTAGCCCCACTGCAAGGACAAAGCACTGGTTATCAGGCACCTTCCCAACACTGCTAAATTTGCGCATCTGTACACACACAACCGGGTTCACATATGAGGCTGGCAGCAGAGGCCAGGGATTCTCCATCTCCTGAAGGACCAGTAATCAAACTGGTGAGTCCAATGCTCAGTCAGGCATTTCTCCCTGCTGCAAGTCAGAGGCGGGCATGTGCGTAACGCAAGGGAGAAACTACAGTAGTGCCAGTTTCCCATCACCCAAGGATCAGGAGTTTCCACAGCTGCTTCTCATGGGCACTGCTATATAAATGTCTGTGCTTGGCTGGTTACGATGGGAATTGCCATTCATCATGGCATGACAGGGCTTAAGCTGTCTCAGAGCAAGCTGTCAGTTAACCAATGCTTAATACAGAGCAGGCTGATCAGTACGAGGCATGTCCTCGCAGCTAAAAAGCCTTAAATGTTTCAGATGCAGCAGCTTCTGAAGTCTTCCAACCTATCTTCTGCAGTACCTATTACTGTCTTCCTGCCGCTCAGAGGGAGCAGTCGAGGCAGACACTTTGTGTTCATTACCCAGCGTAATATTCACTGGTCTATTTAATTAATGCTTAGAAAATTTACTTGATGAATTATAAGTTACTGGGGGTGGGGAGGGATGGGGAACGCAGAAATAGATTAACATTGGCTAATCTTTTAAACTTTTTCAAAAATTATTTTTCTGGGTTTTGCACTCACAAAGTCTTGTGGGGTGTTCCCCTTTCTTGCAGGCACCTCATTTCTCATAGCAACAGTTGCTGGCTATCAAGGAACCTCTTGTAGGAGCTGCTTGAGGCAAAGCTGTTTGTTGGCTGGATTGCAAGAGATGTAGGTAGCGGAGCAGAGGTGTCGGGCACATTGATTGTGCTGCCTGTTTCTCTGTCCAGCCCATCCATTATTTCCTGTATATATCAGCTTCACAGCACATGGAGGAATGCTGCTCTCAGGGGAGTCCTCCACAGAAATCTGAGAGTTGCCCCTTAAAACTGATGGTCTTGAAACATGCCGCTAGAAAGGGCTTATAAGCTTAACAGGCAAAACAGAGGGGGGCAGAGGAGGGAGGAGTGTTTTCTAAACACAACACAACAGCCCCAATCAGCTAAATGATTTTCTGAAGGTCATGAAGGAAACCTGTGTCTGAGTCAGGAATTTAACCCAGATTTTTTTGCTTGGTTCATTGCCTTAGCAGCTGGATGCCTCTTCCTGCCTCCTTAGTCACTGACATTGGTCCCTGTAAAGTGTAGTTTCCTTCACCGTATTTGTGAAAGGTGGTAACAGGAGGAGGTCTGACAGAGATTCACGATCAGTGCAGAAAAACGTATCTTTTCCTCCCCTTTATGTTGTTGCAGCACTGGCTGTGAATTCAGGGGAGTCTGCTCCAGTTCGGGTTTTCTGAGCTTGCCACACAGAAAATCCCATAAGAGTTCTCTCTGCAAATCTGTTTTCTTTTAAGTAGCACCAATTTCCCGATGCACATGCTTTGCATTTGTCTGGGTGCATGTGTGAGAGCCAGTAGCTCCCCAGCATACTCTCTACTCTGGAGATCACTTGAGAATTGGGTTTTCTTTGTGAAGATGAAGTATCATGTGCAGGCTCTGTGCTCTGAGAGACTCAATTTTGTACAGAAAATGATCTGTGTATATGTGGAAAGCCTTGGGAAAAGATCCTTGCAGCCTTAAGAAATGCAATATTGCCCTCTAGTGATGGTGAGGGTGGTCTCGTCTGATCTGATGAAACAAAAAAAAATTTTTAATAACCTTCACTGGGATCCAAAAAAGAAATCAATGATCCTGTTTTTTCTGATCCTGGAATTAAAGATCCTACCATCACAACCTGGAGAGCACTGGTAGTGGTGATAAGCAGAGGAGGTTCTTCAAGAATCATAGAATGTGTAAAATTATAATTTTTCTCCATGGATGCAGCAGATGGAAAGCCAGCTGCACTCAGAGAGCAGATCAAGTAAGAAGGTTCCTTTTTTAACACAGCATCTTTTTTGCATTTCTAAAGCCAAGTATATTTTTATTTGCCAAAAAAAAAAAAGAGAGGCATTTTCAAGGATGGGAGGTGAAACTCACTGGAAACCAGAAAAAAACATTCAGAAAAAGTTTAATTTGTGTGCTTCATGATCCCTACAATCAAATGTTTTTTTTGATCTGGGTTTTATTTTTATTTCTCATTTGAAATAAATGAATGCTTATTTGAACACTTCTGGAAGGAGAGAAGGAGGGATAATAGCAGGAGCATTTCAGCAGATGAACAAGAAGAGCTCAAAATGTTTCTCTCACTCTAGTAAGCAAGTAGTTGGTTGCATCTGTCAGGAAATAAACTGTTTTGAAGGGTCTTCAGGAGACACTTAGGAGCACTACAAAAATTTGCCCTTTACCCCTAAGAAGGTTACATTTAAGACCCTCGATTCTGCAAATAGCTCAACACGGACAATCCCTCCAGTGCCTGAGTGAAGCCCCAGGAGTGTCAGCAGGTCTCTCAGCTCCACTCCCAGACAGTAGGGTCAGGGAGTAAGGTTTCTCTGTAACTGGACCCCGCATCTCAGCCCAGATTTCTAAGGTATCTCATTTTTTTAAGTTCCCAATGCAGACAGCATTTCCTTGGCACTCTCCATATTCTAATTGCCTCTGACAAGGCACGATAGTACTGGAATTTATGTAAGGAACATTGCTGCCACTGTACTGCAACTTAAAGATCACTATAAAGCAGGGTAGGCAGATAGATGTGGGGTTTTTTTTCCTTACTTAAAGTAAATGCAAAATGTACCTTATTCATTCACTGAACCTATCCAGGCTTTTTTTGTTACTACAGGAACATACAACATACTTATATGTAACCTTTGACAGTATCCTGAGATTTTTTCCCCAAAAGGTCACAAGGCAGAATTAAGGGCTGGAGTTGATTCAAGCCAGTGGCAATGCTCCCATGGAGTTCACTGCCAAAGGATCAAACCTTTAAAGCAGGCAGGACACGGAGTACTGAATTGATCCATACATATCATGGGCTTTCAACATAATTGCAAATATTAGGGGTAATTGGCCAATGCAAGAGAGTGGGTTTTTCTGACACTGAGGGTTTGGGCTGATCAGCTTTCTACTAAGTTCTGAGAAGTCATCTCATCTCAAAAAAAAAAAAAAAATTAGATTATTGGCATTCTCAGTCATCTCCAGCATTGCTACTCACAGTACTGGTAAATTGTGCAAGGTCCCTAACTATTGCTGGTTGCTTACTCTGTGACCACAGCTGCTATGTGCTAGCTGCTAAAATATGTAAAGAAGCCTTTATAAAATTTGCCTTATGCAAACCTGAAGTGGACAGGAAGGAACCCAGAAGTGGATTTCTATCAGTGAACATTTTGCAAGATGCAGGTAAACAGCACAGAAATGGGCAGGTTAGATAAAGGAGTGAAGAAGAAATGCCAAGATTTGATAGAGTATGAAGGGGAGTTTACAAGCAAACAGAATAAAGGATTATTCGAAGTTTAAAAACAAAACAAAGGATTATTTAGAAATAAAATCACCCATTTGATAATCCAGTTCCTTTGGTATGGCTGGGGTGGTGGTGACAGGTCACATCCTGGAGCATGCACAAGCCTCTTTCATCACCCCAGCCTGTCATAAGCAAAGAAACTTCATTTTTAGTATAGTCATCATGACTCCATTGACCACATTTTTCATGTAATGAGTGTATTTTCATGTTTTGCTCTAGTTCCCCCTTGTGTCTCACCTCTCTTGCTTTCCCTTTCAGGTTCTACATTGAAAGCATCTCCTATCTAAAGGACAATGCCACCATTGAGCTGTTTTTCTTGAACGCCAAGTCCTGCATCTACAAGGTAAGGACTCAGGGAGCTCTGGGTGGCACTGGGATGGGCTGAGACACCTGGGTCTGGATCCCCTGACCCAAAACTTACACTGGTCACACCCGGGCTTCATGGTAACAACCTCCTCCTCCCACCCTCTCTCACTCCTCTCTTTCTAACCACCCTGGCCAGATTCCATGTTGGAGAGGGGTTCTGAGGTAAAACACCCCTGGAAGTAACTCTTGTGGTTGGCAGAAGGGAATCTGCAGCTGATAAAACGATAAACTGGCTTGTACTTAGAAGGAAATGTCTGGTTTTGTGTTAAAAAAAAAACCGCCGGTGGAGAAGCTGTCGGGGCCCGCTCTGGGCTGAGGGCTGTGGTTAGCGGTTCCCGCCCGCAGAGGGCGGCAGTGGCCGCGCGGGCTGCGGCGCGGGCGCCATCTTCTGGGCCAGGCGGCGGGGAGCGGGAGCGTGTGTGTGTGGATGTCTGTGAGACTGTTCCTACGTGAGAGCGTGTGCAAGGGAAGTGTGAGAGTGGGGGAAGGCGTGGGGGGCCGAGTGTGTGAGGGGCGTGTGGCTGCATGTGTGCGTGACTGAGTTTGTGCATCTGGGAGAGTGTGTCTAAGTGTGTTAGCATATCATAGAATGTCCCGAGTTGGACCCTTCACCGATTTTGTGGTCCTCCCCTGGACACTCTCTAGTAGCTTTATATCCTTAATGTACTGTGGCGCCCAAAACTGCACACAGCACTCGAGATGAGGCCGTGTTTGTGACAGTCTGACTGAGAATTTCTGGGCCAGGGGGAGTGAGCATGCGGGTGTACGAGGGGTCGGGGAAGGGTGTCTGTGGGTGTGTACTGAAGACCACCTTGTACAGATACAAGCCATGCATGGAGAAATGTTTTTTGTACCAGAAATAGCCCTGCCTGGTAGGCTATTGAAAACACCATCCTGCTGTCACCAGCACTGTAACTCTGAGCTGTTCCTTGCAAGGCACTCTGTGTGCCGGAGACACAGGCATCCTGGCACAGCCTCCACTCCCCCGGTAGCGTGTCTGCGGCAGAGCTGCGAAGCTGATCCCTCCGATGCCGCCAGCCAGCCATACAAGTGAAAGGGCAGGATCCATTTTTTAAGCAGGCCCAGAACCCACTGAGGTGGAGTCTGGCTGCGTGTGGACTCGGCCAAGTGGGCTAGATGGGCGGCTGGCCTCTGTGGGACTGGGAGGGCTTTTTCAGCAGCTGGGATTCCCTGGGAGGATCCCTCCTACCTCCCTTTGTGCTGGCAGAGGCCATTGCCAGTGACACACCTCCATCTGCCAGAGCCAAGTGGTAGGAGAAGGCGACTGTAGTCAGGGAGTCATCATACCGCCATCCCTCAACCCTCAACAGGTTTGTGACCTGTGTGGTGGGTTGACCCTGGTTGGATGCCAGGCGCCCACCAAAGCCGCTCTATCACTCCCCCTCCTCAGGAGGACAGGGGGAGAGAAAATATAATGAAAGGTTTGTGGGTCAAGGTAAGGACAGGGAGATCACTCAGCAATTACTATCATGGGCAGAACAGAGTCGACTTGGGGAAATTAATTAACAATCAAATCAGAGTAAGGTAATGAGAAAATAAAACTAAATCTTAAAACACCTTCCCCCCCCCCCCTCCCTTCCCAGGCTCAACTTCACTCCCGATTTTCTCTACTTCCCCCCCGCCAGCAGCGCAGGGGGACGGGGAATGGNTTCCCACGGGGTCACAGCCTCCTCCAGGCATCCACTTGCTGTGCTGTGGGGCCCTCCACAGACTGCAGGTGGATATCTGCTCCACCGAGGGCCTCCATGGCTGCAGGGTCACAGCCTGCCTCACCATGGTCTTCACCACGGGCTGCAGGGGAATCTCTGCTCCAGCACCTGGAGCACCTCCTCCCCTCCTTCCTCACTGACCTTGGTGTCTGCAGGGCTGTTTCTCTCATATATTCTCATTCCTGTCTCTGGCTGCAACTGTGCAGGGTTTTTTCCCCTTTCTTAAATATGTTATCCCAGAGGCGCTACCACTGTTGCTGATGGGCTCGGCCTTGGCCAGCAGTGGGTCTGTCCCTCTTGGAGCCAGCGGGCATTGGCTCTGTCAGACACAGGGGAAGTTTCTAGTGGCTCCTCACAGAAGTCACCCCTGTAGCCACCCTGCTACCCAAACCTTACTACGCAAACCCAATACACCTGGCAAGCCAACTAGCTTACATCGAATCTGGAACCTCGCTTCCTGACATCTGCATGTCCTAAAATGCAGGGTCCCTAAAATGCAGGGTAGAAGCCAGAAAATGCCTTTTTTCCAGTGCCCAGGAAAGAGGCAGGGCTGCTGAGCTGAGCTGTGCAGAGCTTTGCTCTCTGGCAAGGCTGCAATTAGATGTGCTTAGTCAGCCCTCTCCAGCAGCAAGCTCAGTGAGCATCACATTTTGGTTCCTGGGGAAAGTTCCTTTTTGGAGTATTGCCAGGAAAAGCTTACACTGTTGTTCTTTTTTTGGAGAAAGCTTAATAAGAAGAAGAGAAAAAAAAAAAAGAAAAAGAGTGCCTACAGATCTAGGTTGGTCTATTTTAGTCTGACCTCTCCCGAAACCATTACTTTGCACATTCGAGCTGACTGTCATCTTCATCCAAAAATAGCCCTGCTGGATTCCCAGTCTCCCGTGCAGGTCCTTCCCCATTTGACTTCCAGCCACAGTAAGCCATGCTGTGCTATTAAAAAAGGCGCTGAATTTGAAAGTTGGGTACAAAGTCTCTGCTAAGACACAGGGTGAGCACCCAGCCAGCATGCCTGGAGGATTCCTCTAGGTGTAGGAAAGGGGATTCAGTGTCTAAGCGCAGCCAGTGCTTGTCATCCCTGCAGCTAGCAGAGGGTATTGCATGTTCCCAAACCTTGAAAGCTTCCTTGTTGCACCAAAAGTTTCCTCACTGGACTTCCCACGGATGGCTTCACCCCGAGCTCCCCTGCAGCCCGGAAAGACTGTACTGTGTATGACACAAGTGTAGTTCATAACACTATACTGGCACCTCAGACCTTGCTCTGTTGATTCTCCAGACTCACACCCCAAAACGTCCCCATGCACAGGACTGCTCAGCTTGGGAAAGATGCCTGTGGCCTGTTTAGTCTGGGGCTGCTGGTCCCCTGGGTTGCCAGCTGGCTCTGCGTCAGGTGCTGTACTCCTCTGGCTGTGCCCATGGCTCCTCCGTACCCACTCTGTGGTATAATGAGACATTAGTGGACCCACACACCCAAACCCTCGCACAGGACCAGCAAGCCGCTGTTGCCCAGAAAGGCCAAGCCACTTTTGTACCACCAGACAAGACAGGGCTTGGCATCAGGCACTGTCCCTGATCAGCCAGGCTGTTTAATTACTAGCACGTTCTGGCACAGGTTTTGGCTTGCTAGCCCTGTCCCAGGCATTGCTCGGGCACTGCTCAGGGATGAGCACCTGTTCCCAAGAGGCAACACAGTGGAGGTAACTCCATCTGGGACTGGGGGAGGGAGGAAGAGTGTTTAGTCATGAGCTATACTGTGCCATATACCCTTAAGGCCAGAGAACGGGCTCTGGCCCACTTTACCTACTAGTACAGACTTGCCATAACATCGACATGTAGTTGCAGAGGCTGGTTTGTCCGTGTGATGCCAGGTGCTTCAAGATGGGATGAAGACCAGGCACTCTGGTTCTACTCCGCATCGCCCCTTGCTATAGGATATATGTGTGACTACCCCAGCCTGGCCCTGTCTGCAGCTGAATCAACGTCTTGCACCAGCTGCTTCCCTTGGCGTATGCACATCATTACTACCTATATATAGCTGTATATTATAACAGCATCGTTAGTGCAGGTGCTTGCGTGAATCAGGTGGTTTAGCTGAACTGGGGAAGGTGTGTATATTGCCCGTAGCAGAGCTGGTCTTCACTCCCCAAGGAGTTGTTATGAAGGAGGTGAAGGAAGTGCTTATTTTAAAAAGCTGGCACTGGTGAAAGCCAAGGACACCTGGATCTTATCCTCCGTTTTGTTCCCTTTGTTTTTGATTTTGCCAGAGACAAGCCAACGCAGCAATTGTGGCTTGTAAATGAGGTGTGGTCATGACTTGGCTGGAGCATGGATCACAGCAGCAATCTATATTTAGATCACTCGTGTCTTGCCAGATGAAGTAAAATATTAAAAACAGCAGCTTAAATAAATACAACGGAAAAGCCACCACAGGAGTGAGGTGAACAGTGACCCAATTTACATGGCCACATACGTAGGAGTTCTAGTTGCAGAATAGAGGCCTAAACAGTATCCCAGTAAAAGCCCATTATTTTCCCAAAAGCAGAGACCAGAGACTTGGGGAGGGCACACCTGGCCACAAGATTAATGCTCGTGCCTCCCATCTCAAGCACCTTTGATGCCAGATCTGCATCCCACACGTTCAGACAGAGCAGTGCCTGGACTTCTTGGTTCTGCGACTCCTATCTCAGGCACAGCAGAAGGACCCTGAGAGAATCTCGTCATTCATTGTCTTTCACGTGACCATGGTGTCCAAGCAAAACACCCACAATTTCACCTGACCTTCTAAGATTGCTTTCATTGGGGGCTGGATCCTATAGAATGGAGCAGTGAAGATCTGCTGAAAGATCTGCTGTCACAGCTCATTCTCAAAGCTCCCCCAGCCCCAGTGCTCATGGAGATGAAAGGGCCAAAACCAGAGCTCCCATCCTGCAAGAGGGAATATGGTTCTTTTTCCTGTGAGTTTAACCTGGGCAACAGCCAGAGATATTCTGCGGGGGCTTTGACACAACTTCAGTGAAGACAAATTTTCTCATTTCCTGGCTTCTGTGAGCCAAGGACAAGGCTGTGTTCCCCTGAAGCACAGGTGACATTTGGGGAAGAAAAGAATTTATTTCCCGGACTACCTTTCACTAAATCACATAAGAAAATAAAAATTACCCTGATCCTCCCCCTTCCACCTGCCTTCTCCTCCCTCCTCCCCAGGAATCCCTTCATGCCACATCCAGTTATGCTTCATTTACCAAGCCATTACGCTGAATATTTGGCTTTCTCCACATCTGAGTGGGCAGGTTCTCCCTCACTTTGGTCTCCAGGAGCACAGGGAATGCTTTGAAGCCTAGCCAGTGGAGAAAACTGGCACCGCACGCTTCTCCGTGCAGTAGCCAGGAAGAGATGCACATTCTTCTTCCAGGAGCTTAAACTAACTCAACTCTCTTTTTCTTTCTTGTTTTCTTCACCTTTCAAGGAACTCATTGAGGTTGACAGTGAGGTGGTGTTTGAACTGGCTGCATACATCTTGCAGGTAAGCACCCCCCTTCTCTCACTTCATGCTTCCTCATGTTGCATTAAATCTCTTGACTTGCCAAATCAAAAATGGCTGCAGAGAAGTGCAGGGGTTCACCCACTTGCAGAAGAAAGATGTTTTTACAAGTTTTCATCATTGATACCAATGTAAAATAGATACAGAAGGCTCTCAAACCAACCTCTCCATGCATGGAGCAGATTCCACTGTCCAACATTTTGCATACATAAATGCATATTATGTTTGCACTGACACAGATATCCAAGACCCTGGGGTATGACATAAAGCCAGAGAAAATCTAAGCGATGAATGTGATTTCCTAGGTGAAATCCATATACAATCGGTTCTTCTCCAGTGACTTTACTTGCATTTGTTTTCCCAAGGGAACTTGGCCCTCTGATGATCTCCATAAGCTTCTATGTATGCAACTGTCTGTATTCTCCAAGGTGGGTAGAAGGGCCTAAAGACTTCCCAAAAAACTTCTCCAGAAAAAAAAAAAATTGTCTTTGAAAGTCCTGCTCTTCAGGAAGAGGTAAAGGGTCAGAGAGCAAATTACAGCATTTGGTAAATCTCTGGTTCCCAAAGAGGAATCTTTTCAGGGTAGTAGAGGTGTTTTTTTGTGAAAGATCTCTTTTTAGGAGCATGACTGTGGAAGCAGATCAGAGCTAATTGTCAGATGATTCTTGTTCCCCTTTCGTACAGTGTCATTTTCATTTTTTTCCCATCAGCCATGAAGCTCTGAGGCGCCATGTGAGCAGAGAAGCTGTCTCACTGGACTGCACTAATAAATAACAATGCATTACACTTCTATAGCACTTTCCATGTTAAAGAAGCAATTAATGCGTAGGGATTTGAATCTTCATTAAAATTGTTTTATGTAACAAAAATGGAGCAAGAGAGTCAGGATGGGGGACTCAATTAAAAGCACATTATAGAAATTGCATATTGGCTGTTGGGAGAATACACATCAAACAACAGGCTTATTGTGAGAAGCAGCAGTAGGGTTATGAATCTATTGTCTGCTCATCCTGCTGAACAACGTGAGCACTTAGTAATAGTACAGCCAGATCCAGGTCTCCCACTGTAACCCTTGTTGCTGTGGTTGTTTCTCACACAGACAAACACAGGATGTTACATGTAATCCTGTAGTAGTGTGAGGTGTAACATCATGAAAACAGTCAAAACAAACCACACCTCTGCTGTCTGTAACCAGAAATTACTACACCCCATGCTTGTGACAGGTTCCAAGCAAAACAAGAAGGATCATATTGCATTTTGTTCTACTTATCACTGCAACATTCAGGTCAAAGAACTGAATTATGGAGAATCTACACTACAAAATTGGTTTTTAAATTCATTGTGCTTATCCCTGTGCAGGCCAGG
>VZTV01060377.1:0-30751 GCA_013400875.1 Anhinga rufa
CCTGCCTCACTCAGATGTCTTGCAGGGATCTGAGATAAGAACACAGGGAACGATGTTAAGCTGCTCAACCCCTGACCTGCAACTTAGGAGAAAGAGAGAGGGAAAGTCTACATCTTACAGGATCATAGTTACTAGGAGCTTTGCCAAGTCAGTGAAAAGGACTTTAGAAAGTGGATGGACATATATGACAGGATTTCCTGTTTGTTTGTTTGTTTTGGAAGCCATCGTTCTTTAATCCCCTGCGTATGAAGACACAGTCTCTCGCAAGAGAAAATGTGTTCCACCCACTGCTTTCCTCTATGGGGTCTCATATCAGTTACCCCTCTCTTGCACAGAATTGCAGCGCACATCTGAGGATTACAAAGCTTAGCACCTACCTGCCAGCAGCTGGGTTGTGAGGGCCAGTAGGTTGCTAGTGACTAATAAAGCCAAACCAACGGTTTTAACCTTACGAGTTAACCAGGCTGAACAAGATCCTTAGTTTCAAAGCTAACAGGCACTTCACCACATAAACCCATCTCAAATAAGACCTGTCAGTGGGTCTAAGGACTGTTCTAATGTTTCCCTGAGCTTGGGCAAAGATATCTGTATTAAACTGGTTATTTCCTAATGGGGTTCATCTCAGAAGATGGCTGCTTCATAAGCATCTCTGAGCGGAATGAACATCCCCGACAAGTGGTGTTTTAGCATCCATCAGGCCTACTGAGTGGCCATATACTTATTTTCATGGATGCTGCATTTTGTTTCTATCCTGCAGAGGACTGGATCTGATTGTTAAGAAATTACCACATCTGGGACTTGTTCTGAGGCTCCGTTATGAAAATCATTGTCCACCCCTGGATTCAGGGGAGTGCTGAATGGGTTTACTACATGTCCTGAAATGTTCAGTCTCACTGAGGATATCATACAGTCAGTTTTAAGACTGCTGTTTTATAACATCCCTGAAGATACTGAAAACAAATTGAAGAATGGCATGCGTGTGCACATGCACACACACACATGAAGTTCAAGCCTTCTTTTTCTTGGCTAGGGTAGTTGGGTTGGCCTAAGTTTACACTTTATCTGCAACTCTGCCACTTTTTAGTGGATGCACTAATTAGTCTCCTGTTTTCTGACTTTGTTGTTCCTTGTGTTCACATAGAATTTACACTCTCTTGTTGTGGTAAAAGGAATAGAAAGTTTGGAGGATTGCCAAACCAAGTCTACAGGCGTTGGAACTATCTTCTGTAGTTCAACAAGTATTCTGAAAAGAGTGGAATAAATATATCTAAACCTGGCAATAGCATTTTTTCACTAAGTCTTCGGACAGAAATAATTTAAAATGTTGGCCTTATCTCAGTTAAATCTGTGGCGAAGTCCTGGAATGCCTTTATCACTGAAGATATCTCCTTCCTTTCTCTTCCCCCATGCCCTTTTACACAGATGACTGTCCTGAGACATGTCTTTTTAAAGAAATGGAGGAATCTGAAATTTATAAATTAGCCTTTCTCCCTTACAGTTTCAGCATAATCAAGTAGTTTGAGAATTTCCATTTGGAAGAGCTTAGGTCATCTCTCACCACCTTTTTGGAAATCCTCCCAAATCTGTTATTCCCTTCAGACTTGTTTTCAGAATGAGCCATTTTGCTCCAGAATATTGAGCTTCTTTTATACTTTTCCCTGCTGTTGTCACGGCCTCTTCCATTTCATCTTCTAGACTAGATAGTATTTCCTCTGGCACAGGGATTTACATGCTATGCTGAGGCTCTTGTTTTGCATGGAATTGTTTGGTTTTATCTTTGTTACATTGCAAACCATGTATCCAACTGGTCAACCAAAGTAACTCTTCCTGGAGGATTCTGTATTTGGGTTAAATAGGCTTTTGAAAGACAGGATGAGTTGGAATAGTTTTATGTCATGTTCTTCTGTCAAGACAGCTGCACAGAACGACCTAGTGTCTTCTCCCAGTAGTTGCTTGAACAGCAGTTTCAGAGAGTATTCAGAGTCTGGAGGTTTAAAGTACAAGTTCACTGAGATGTCTATTATGTGTAGTTTTAGAGACAACATTTTTCTACTAAGGGGGAAAGTGTGTTTGAGCTTTTTGCAATATAGATTCTCTCATACATTCTTATTGTCTGTATGTGCCTGTATCTACTGTCTGAGTGTACATACTGCTGTCAGTGAGTGAATTTTTCACGACAAAGAATTCCCTCACCTGCAAATGAGTCTTCACAGGGAATCATACACATTCAGTACATAAACAATCAGTTAAGTGTAGTATCAGAGCTCCACAGTTGATACTCTCTGCCTGGGACATACATATGAAAATGGTAAATACAGATCTCTCCATCCCTAGGAGAATGGATGCCAGCCTTACTACAGTTGGAAGTGTAAATGGTTTCCAGCACTAGAGAAGGAAAACTGTCTGCAATCAGATTCATACAGCAGCTTTTATAAGGGCCTTAGAAATTGCTATAGGCCATACTCAGGTTTTCTTACATTTATTTTAATAATTAGTTTAAATTACATTTAGGTAAGCATGCAGTTGAGAAGAGAGGAGGAATATCTTTAAAAGGATATATTTACTCCCTCATTTATCAACTCTTTTAATAAAACCGGAAGATTATTTTCCATTTTTTCCCTATTTCCACTAGCACATTAAAATAATGCTACTATCGCATCTTACTGATATGCTGGAATAACATTTTCCTTTGGAATCTCACAGTTTCTTTCACCAAGATAAAAATGGATATGCTAGTCTTTTAGTTTGTTTCTTTCAGCAAAAGTTTCCCTTGAATTTTGTTCTCTTTCTCTATCAAGCTCAAACTATTTGGGAATGTTCTCCTTCAAAGGGTGAAAAAGCTACCTTTTGGTAACCTTGGCACAGGTACCATATCCTTGTAAATTAAGTTCTTTGTGCTTTATTTAATAATGTGTTTTCTTTTTAATATTATAATTGCAGTTTTAAAACAAAGCAAATTTTCTTGAGTAACTTCAACAGGTGTATAATTATCCTTAAGGATATGTGGTTTCTCACTGACTCTTGGCATGGGAAAAGAGATACTGTGTTGGTTTTATCGCAGGGAATTTAAACTGTATGTACTTTTGGCCAAAATACCTTAGTTAGAAAGCAAAACCCATCCTTTGTTGTCTCTGTGCTTTGCATTGCTATACTAATTGCTTTCCACTTGGATTGTATGATAATAACTGTGTTTGATATGCATGGTTTGTTTATGTCGAACTCCATTATCCTGTCTCATGTTCTTGGAGTGCCTGAAGTAGTTTTGCTAATCTATCAGCATAGTATGTACTTGTGGATAAATATAGACACGCAGCCACTCCGTGAGTGGTCATCATCATATGCTGAAGCTAAAAATTACCCCTTTGGTTATGGAAAGGCTGATCTGATCCGGAGGCCTGCTCTAGCTCACACATTGTAGGTCTTCAGCACTTGCCTATTAAAAAAAACAAACAAAAAACTAAAAGAAATGTCTGCCTCAGTGCTGAAAAATTTATAGTGAAGTTTGAAACAGGATTATGAAACAGCTAATTTCCTTTTCAATTTTAGTTAGAAAAGGATTCTAACTTTTCTAACTGAAGGAGTGGAACGTTTCAGGTATTCACAGGCTCATGGATATTACAGTAGCATGTTGGAGAAAATCCAGTGTGATCGGCTTTATAAAGGGGCTCGGTAGGTATGAAAATACTGCAGATACATGTTTTGGTTTGTGTTATTAGTTTGTCCGTTGCTGCTAAAGTGTATACTTGACACAGTTAACTAAAAAAAACGCAATCTCTGTTTTTTCTGCTTAAAAATATTGAAAATTCAGTAACTGTTTGGCTGAAGTTGTATCCAGTGTAGCATAGGCTCTTGGTTTGTGCGTTATGATCATTTTGTTGAACTGCTTCATCTCAGAGCTTTAAGAAAAATATCTGTAGTGTAAATCATAGCAGAGACTCTCTTATGATAATTTAATTTTGCACTCATCCCCATTATCAGCTTAGTGACTGTGTGTGCATGTTAAAACTACTGTGCTTTTTTACAGCGAGGGAAATGATCAATGCAGGAGAAAAATTAGCAGGGATTTTTGTTCAGTAATCCTTTCTGTGACAACCATAGGTATTATTCCATTGCTTCTTCCATATTTACTCCTTGTTTTTAATTTTCTAAAAATACATAACATTGAGAAAATCTTCTGGTTATAGCCTGAACTAAATGAAAATATTCTGTAGGAAAATTTGAAATACAGCTTATTGCAGTTACAGTAGAAAAATAGGGAACATATCTTGGAAAAAAGAAAATGGGTTGAGAGAAGTAGCCCTCAGTCAGAATTTCACCTCAAAATGGTGCAGGCATCTTATAGTTGATCAAGCATAGTTAACCTTTTTTACAGATTTTTCTAGGATAGGAGCTTTTAATATGTATACAACTTTCTAAAATTGACCTACAGATTCCCTGCTATTGCAGGGCCCTCAGGCATCAGGGTTACCATGGTCTCCTGCATGTGCATCACCATTCATTCTCCTTGGAAATGAGCTGCTTTTCTCTAGGTGAAGGGCTTAGTTTAATGCAGTACTTGTGTGGTCACCAGTACCCTACAATATGTTAGGAGTTCAAACTAAATGTTTCAGTGGTCCGTTCTGGTACTTCTCTTTGTAGAACATTTTTATTTTCAAATCAGATAGTAAAAACTTATTTTGTCCATCAAATCAATATTTAGAGTTGAGTTTAACCCCTTCTGCCCACCCCACACCCACCAGGTATCTTCTGCATAAACCCATACAAACTATAAGTGGTAATTTCTCAGGTAAAAATTATGCCTTTTATTTAATGGAGCAGTGTTTCATTGGTATAGATAGCAAAAATGGACATGTCCTTTTTATTGCTATTTTTAAGGCCCACATTATAATGTGTCAACATAGAGGCACCAATCATGGATGACTTTAATGCAGCTGTTTCTTAAATTTTGCAGCCTTGACTTCCAGTTTTATGTCTCAGAGGCAACTTTTTTTAATGAGTTTTGTAGGGCTCTCAGTCTAGGAAAAAGAACTATATTCTGTAAAAGCTCATACATCATCAGTGTAAATGTCAGTGATAGTCTAGAACTGGGCCAGATTTTTGCAATGCAAATATCAAGCATATGCAAATGTTTGAGATAATGGAACTGAAAAGATGCATTAGAAAGCCAAACCTGTATATAATAGTTCATGACCAACTCATGATCAACTCAGAACCCTCACGCTGTTGGCAATGTTAATTTCCACACTGAATAAGCTGATATGGAGTTAGCAGCTACAAAATGATCTTTTAAAAATTTGAACTGAATCAGTGTCATATGTCAGTTGTTTCTATAACTGCTGTAATTGCTGTAGCAATGATAGATGTTAACCCCCAGGATATTCTTTTACTTTCCTTTGGGGGAAAGGCTGTACAGCCCTATATTTCAGGGAAGAGCTAGAATAAAAATTTTTGCTGCACTGACAGATCTCACAAATAATTGCATTTCTATATTGCAGTGTGCAAATAATTGATTTTTCAGTTAGATGGCTGGAAAAAAAATCACATCAGCCTGTATCACAAATGTAACAGCATCATTGTGAAAAGCTTCCTACTAACAATGACTATGTGTATTTGAAGTCTCAAAATCCTGGCTGAATCTCATGATGATTGAAGATAAGGTGGCAGCTCCCAGGTAGCGTGACCATAATTTCTTAAACTTAATTTCATAAGGATGCGTGATCTCACACGCTGCCTGCAGTAGATTAGATTCATACAGAATNTCCTTCTAAAGCTATTTGTGGAGAAATTTCTGTTTCCTAGTATATTGGATAGTCCATATAAATCTGCATCTAATCCTTTGCATCCCACTGTCTTCACACTTAAACTTCAGGAGATCCTAGGTGATGAAAGGAAAGCGGTAGCACTTACACTCTTCTCTGGTGGCTCTTTTTTCATTGCTTTGAAGTAGATTATTATTCAGAACAGCAGTGTATTTTTAGAAACAGTTTGTAGAATGTAAATGTAAAATTGTTCAATACACTTGGTTTTATGCAAAGAGTCATAACGCCAACAAAACTCCACGATTATGCTTTTGCCCTCAAAAATCAAGTGAAACTTTGCAGGAAGCAAATCTAGCAGGAAACATCTATTGGAGTGGAAGAAGTGGTGCTGCTGTGCTGAAGAGTGATAGCATACCTTATCAGCCAGGGGAGTTATTTTCAAAATAAAGTATGGATGTATTACACTTGCAGAATAATAGCTACATGAAAAAAAAGAATAAATTTCTATCTTGCATTATAATCATACGGTAGACTTCTAAACTTTGATTTTTCTAAAGGAAAATATGTTCTCTTGTCTCCAATATATCTTTTTTATTTTTCAGTGCATGAATTTGCAGTCTGATTCTGCCACATTGTGAATATTCTCAAACTATAAAGTAGTCTTTGGGATTTATTTTTTTCAGTTTTTTTACAGCAACGAAGTGTTAAAGTATTCAGGAAAGATCTAAAATCTCATTTATTCTTAAAACAGTCTCATGTAATTAATAGTTGACAATGACTTTCAGTAGCAGTTGCAGTTATGTTCCTCAAAAGGAAAGGCTAAAGGCTTTAGATGTGCGGCATCCATCATAATAGTTCATTCTTTCTTTCCTTCTTTGCAACTTGGATGCAACATACGATGCAATACTCTGGAATGCAATGCTATGGGGAAATGCTATAATGATATTAGTTCACAATATTTTCCACAGGTTGTATTGCACTAAATCACCTCTGTCCCAATCACCGGCAGTGCTCACAGGTGTTACGACATTTATATTGCATTCAGAGTGGCTAATGGCTGGTCTTCCCAGTGTTACTTAATTTGCTAATTTTAAAGTCTCTGGCAAGCTAACAGAGGGTGCTACCAGTAACTGCCTGAAGACCAGACATGACTTTTATTGCCAGTAAGAGCTAAGCCTCAGGATTTTGTTTTGGAAATTTTACATGTAGAACAGTAATATTTGAATTAATCAGGTTTTGTTTCATAGTACTTAAATTTATTTTTTCTTCAGTTTCCCAGTAAGTAGAGCTAAATTCACAGAATCATGGGATAATTTAGATTGGAAGGGATCTCTGGGGGATGATTAGTCCAACCTCTGCTCACCAACTAGAGAAGGTTTCTCAGGGCCTTGTCCAATCAAGTTTCGAGTATCTGTAAGAGTGGAATTTCTACTATATCTGTGGACAACCTGTACCAATGTTTGATCACCCCCTCACAGTACAAATTTTTTCCATATATCTCATTAGAATTTCCTTCATTCCAACTAGTGTCTGTTGCCTCTCATCCTGTCACCGTGTTCAAAGAATCTGGCTCTATGTTTGCTATACCCTGTTGCAATACCCCCGTTCAGGGCTGCAATAAGATCTCCCCTTAGCCTTCTCTTCTTAAGGTTGAACCAGTCCAGCACTCTCAGCCTGTGCTCCTGCAGCAAGCACATAAGCCCCTGACCATCGTTTTGGTCCTCCCTTGGCCTTGCTCCAGAATAACAGTGTCATTCCTATATGGGGGAGCCTAAAACTGGACATGGTACTCAAGGTGTGATCTTACAAGTGCCAAATGGGACTGGAGGCTTTGGTACTTTCAGAAAAACTAATACATAATGAACATTCTTTGGCCATGGAAAACATCTCATGTCTGACTCCACATACAAGATTTATACTGGTGAAACACCACTGTTTTTAAAGGAGTCATTCTTGATTGACCTCACTATAAATGAGAGGAAAATCAGTCCCTTTACAACTCACCTTAGTCAAAAGATCAGACTCCTGACTTTTGCAAGGGTAGATCAGTTTGAATAGCTGTAAAGAAAAAAATTTTTATTTGACAACTGAGTTACAGATCTGGCCTACAAGATTAAGAAATGAGGATATTATTCAAACAAGTCAAGCAAGTATTACCATGTAAAAAAAGAGGACTGAGTGTGCACTGCACAGTAAACACTACTCAGTTTTAATACATAAGATTTCATCTTTGATTTCTTCTTCCAGTCTAGATTATGTAAATTTTACCTGTAACTATACCACGGAAAATGTATTTATGTGTGGAGTATTTATTTGATTATCGACTAGTCTCCAGTTTTGCTTTGACAGTATAGTGAGCCACTGGAAAAGTTAAGACATGTTGAATTACCCACAGGTAAATGTGTCTTTTCTACATTTCAGCTTCTCCAGTTGGTAACGGATATATCAAGCCACCTGTCCCACCTGTTTCTGGTACACAGAGAGAAAAAGGACCTCCAGCCATGTTGCCTATCAACGTTGATCCAGACAGTAAACCAGGCGAATATGTCCTGAAGAGCTTGTTTGTTAACTTTACTACTCAGGCTGAACGCAAGATTCGCATCATCATGGCAGAACCTCTTGTGAGTAAAAAGAAACTAATTAAAGATGTGGTTTACTTTGAATTTATTTTTAAATCAGGCTTGCTTGCCATGCAATGCAGAATATTTTGTTTGTAATCTGCGTTGGAGTTTGATAGTGTTTCCCAAACTGTAAGATACGCTACTATGGCAATTAGAAGGTTATGGGAGAGGACAGAGGTATGCAAGATATTTTATTTCTGTTTGTAATATGGGCACGTGTTAATGTGATTGAGAGGCGGAAGGGGTGTCAGCCAGCATAGATTTCACAGCTGGGAGAGTGGTCACTTGAGTCAAAATGGATTGGTATTAGGTAGACAGTATTTCTGAACATTACTGATTTTCAGCTAAAACGTGAAGATGAATAGCACTGCTGGTTCTTATTTTAGTTCTGACAGTAGTAGGTTTCATAACCTAACAAAGTGCTATAGCACCTATTTTCCAGATATGAAAAAGCATTTGAAAAAGGAGCTACATTGCAAGATCTTGCACAGTCAGTGAGAGAGCCATTGTTATTTATATTTTAGGCAAATTTAACATACAAGTGTGTCTGTTGCAAAATGTCTTATGTAGCTAAACTTCTGGGAGTCTGCTATTTAACTTGGGACCACATTTTATATACATTCTTGTTATTTTGATCCGGAAAGAATAGTTCTGTAACCTATATTTTAGTTCTGACAAGGTAAAAATAAAAAAATAAAAATAACCAGTAACCTGTACTTCTGAGCTGCAAGGGAATTATTGTAATATCTTATAATGTTTTTGTTATAAAGCACAGTATAGAATACTTAGTTCAGTTCCTCATTTTCCAGTTGGGATATTCTGAACAGTAAAATTAAGATTGTCTTGATTCTGATGGCATCTGTTGATCTTTATGTTTTGATTTAGATTCAGAAGCATTTGATGCTTGGAAAGTTTTTCCAGACTTTCCTTTGAAACATTAGGTAGATGCAAGATGACAGAAGTATCTTACATAATTTAGACATAACACAAAAAGAGCTAACAGGAAGGAATATTTTGACAAAGACCCAGTTTCTTCTTTTTTCATGAGTCCCCTTCAAATCACAAAAAGTAGAATAAACTGACAGTCATAGTGTAGGTCCCTTAAAAAAAAATGCCAGCAGCTATTTATTACCATCCAGTCTTCATGTGACGCACAGCAAACATCTTTAAAATTTAAGACAAAATGTGTTGTAAAATGACTTGACAAGATCAGGGAAACAACAAAAAGACCAGGGCTGAGAACATAATTTCCTTGCGGCACCTCTGTTACTCTTAAACACTAACAGACATAGATATGAACCAGTGACCCTGATTTATTCCTATTTCACCTTGTGTAAAGATGATTTTGAGTTGCTGTGCATTGTTATATTATTTTTGTCAGTTTGTGAAAGTGTGAATATCTGAATGTTGATCTTATCTTATTCCAGAGATTGTTCAGTGAAATTTTATTTTGTAAATTCAATATGGAATGTAAAAATATGACAAGAGACTGGAATGTCACCTTCTTGTCAACATTTTCAGAACGCATTTCTTACAGGGGTCTAACTGTGAGACACTAACAATAATTCAATGACATATTCACATCTTCTTAATACTAATAGGACTTACAAGTCATGGCATGCTGCTATTTGAGGGTGACTGTGACAAATGTGTAAGCAGGTTTTTTTAGACATTCAGTCAAAATGATCTTGAAATAATTAGGTTGTAATGAAAGAAGTGACAAGGGAAAATGGCAAAAAATATTCTGGAATAACAGCTAAGAATTTAAGTCCACCTTTTTTGTGGGATTGGATGTTTAGCAGCTTTGTTCCCACATTTCTACTCTGCTGACTAGAATTGTGACCAAGAAGTCCTGGGGATTTGTGAGACAGATTATAAATTGGTAGTGCAGAGCCACCCTTTAGCCTTTTTTCACAATAGGTAGTCAAATGGTGAGCTCTTTGAAGATTCTGTTCCAATTAAACTCAAATGTACTTCAAAGAAAATCAGACTTCCAAGTGCTCTAACACTGAGATGTAACTAGTTTGAATTCTCTAAGTCATTACAAGATATGACAGTTTAATTTTATAATGAGTGATGACTACTTAAGATATCTTTTGGAGAAGCTAAAATGATCTGTTTATAATATAATTGCTTTTTCCTCTCTCAAAGTCTAGCTCAGATTCAAACTCTGAAGTTACTATGGGATTAAGTTAAAGACTTACTGATGTATTTTTAACCTAGATTTTCTTTTCATACACACATTTTGCCTGCTTATCCTTTCTGATTATCATTACCAGGTTTTTTATTAATTTTTCTCTCAGTTTCTTTGGGTTCCATATGCCTGTTGGATACACCCATCTCTTTTTTTTTTTGTGATGTACAGATAACCCAACTGTAAATCACAGTGTTCTGACAACTATGGTGGAAAACCAGGTTTGTGTCCCGCCATGAGTTGTAGATGCAAGGCACAAAAAATTTTTGCTCTTTTCTAGGGCAGCAGTGAAAGGCATGCCACCCACCGCCTCCTGCAGCCCCATGAAATCTTGGCTGGGGTAACAAGATTCCAGCAGCAGAGAAAGCAAAGGGCAATGTCACCTACTACTCCTGCTGTCTTGGCTCTCAACCGAGTATCATTTGACATTTTGGTTACTGGATCTGGCAGTGATCATCATGAAAACCACACTCCCCAGTTAATATGTTTTCTAGGCATGAATCTAATGTCAACTCTCCACTGCTAAGTCTTTAACGACTTAGAATGGAAACCTTTTGTTTCCAGATGTGATTTTTTTTTTACTTTGGAGAATATTTTATTTGGAATTTCAGGTCAATTTTTTCATCTTTTTAGGGTCTCTGAAATATAAAAAACATTTCAATAATTACATTAAGTTCACAATTATGTGGCTAATTTTTAATTATTAAACTACTGTACCCAGATTGTCAGGTTATATTAATCCAAATTAAAGGTATTTGATGGCAGAATTAATTAAAAGGGATTTTCCAGCTTATAAAATTAAATTCACATAAATGAAATGTAAATAATTTCTTCTTGATAACCTTTAATAATTTCCTGCTTCTTTTCTGTAAATAATTGTTCTCCTCTATAATGAATATTAAGAATTTTTCCTGCAGACCTGTTTTCACAGCTGATTGCATTAATATTTACATTTTTATCAGTTTATATTGTAAATTTTCTTCTTCACTTACAAACACAGTTTGATATTTTATTACTGCTGATTTTTTTCAAGCAGTGGTGACCTCAAAATGCAGCTAGAATGAGGAAGCCAGGGAAACGTTTTTGCCAGTTCAAATATGTTTACATATCTTAACACTGTACGGAAGAAACCCAGAAAATAGTTTCCTTTCTAGGACTGTTGATTATCACTTAGGGTAATAATTCATCCTGTGCATACTGATCAGGCTAATCTTTAAATATGGCTTTCAACAGCACTTACACACAGCTGTAGACATTGATAAAACATAGTCAGCTACAGGCATTGACAGTAGTTAATGGTTAATTTAGCTGTTGGTAAACTTTCATTATGCTTTTCTCCTGCAAGCATCTCCTTTTACTGAGCTTATCTAAATTCAGGATCTCTCTGAATACTGAACTCAAGAACAGAATTTACTCATTACAGGACTAGGATTATAAGCATATTCATGTATTTTGCCTACAACTTTCTCCTTTTAATAGGTAGGTTTTATCTCATTATTGGAAAAAACCTGAAAGCAGTGATGTGGTTCATACTAATGTATTTATTACTTCTGTTTTATTAGAAGCTCAAAGACATTAAAATATAGACCTATTTCAAAGCAGGGCTGGTGATAACAGCCAAGCAGGTGGTTAGAAAGACTCTGAAAGGACAGGAATAATGTCAGTTTGTTTGTGCAGAGCCTGACCAACCAACATGTATAGTGGTACTGCTGTCCGATCAGCTTTAATCTAGGCGTTACTTTCTCTTGGCGTTGCAGAAGAAATATGCTAAGGACAGACTTGGAAGAAAAGGAAGTAGAAGGTTTTTTGGTTTTTGAGGACTGGGCTGTGATAACTAGTAAGATTTATGTAGGTTATAATAATACCAAGCAGTTTTATCATACAGCTGTAATGTAGACTTTTCTGTTTTACAGGGACTGAAATTCCAGTTGCATCACATGAGGAATGACTCCTTTGTTCTCATCTGTAGTGAGACACGTTAGCGTTGCACACTTTTTACATTTGAAGTACTCAGGAATAGTTTGGCATACACAGAGCCTTCGGACCCCTGTTTATTCATAGTGCACAGACAGGAGTTACTATAAGGAACAAGTAATTTTCATGGAAAAGAGGAAAGGCAAATTGCCTTGCTCTGTTCTAACTATCCACTCTGTGTATGCCCAGTTAAGTTGAGAAGAAGACAACGTTATTTTAATAACTTTATGCAAGTATGTATTGAAAATGCTGTTCTTTTTTTCCCCATACAAAAAATATCCTCCTTAGGACCTTCCATGGACCAACCATGCCAGATTCCCAACGTCATTTGTCCTTATCCACCTCTGTGTCACTCAAGGATTATGTCACTTATCATTAATATAATTCTTATATGTCCTGGGTCAGAAGGGACCTGCAAGGATCATCGAGTCCAACTCCTGTCCCTGCACATGACAACCCCAAAATTCACACCATGTCTCTGAGGGCGTTGTCCGAGTGCTTCTTGAATATCATCAGGCTTAGCGCCGTGACTGCCTCCCTGGGGAGCCTGTTCCAGTGCTCCACCACCCTCTGGTGCTCCACCAGCCTTTTCCTAATATCCAGCCTAAACCTCCCCTGGCACATCTTCCTGCCATTCTGAGCAACCTGATGTGGTTGAAGATGTCCCTGCTCACTGCAGGGGAGCTGGACTAGATGACCTCTAAAGGTGCCTTCGAACCTAAACCATTCTATGATTCTATGAAAACTAACTACTGGCAGTCATCAGGATTTCTCCAGTTCACTTTAAAAATATACCTTTCCTCATCTATTTGTCTGTTATTTGAAAATAGACACATAGTTGATGACAGTAAGTAGCTAACCTGACGTTAAAGCAGCAGTGGCTGCAAGACAGCAGATGGCTACCTGAGTTGGTAGCTGTCACTTATTACCCCCCAGCTGTCTGAGGGTTAAATGAAAGGTGTTTACAGAGCTGTGCCTGGAGCAGTCCTTCAAATGCAACTCTAAATTTATTCAAATCAACTGATAAGGGCTTCCTATAGCTTTGATTAAATTAGGTCACATTATCCTCAATGGGTAACCAGTGGTCAAGGCCCTGAGGGCACTAATAAGCCTTAATGGCCTCGTCTGAATCTCACCCACCCCTGCCCACAGCCCAGGACCCCATCAGTCCCTGCCACAGCAGGGCTGGCCTCCAGGTCCCGTCAGCCCTGCCCAGCCACAGGCCTGCCGAGCCAGGCCCACCCACAGGCCCACGTCCTGGCCCTGCTCCTGACTGGGACGGTGGGCTAGGCCCTGGCTGTCGGTAGCTGGTAGGATGTCTGTCCTGCCTGGTCATAAGGTGTTCTGGATGTCTGCATCCAGAGAAGTGTTCTCCATTTTACTCTGCTATACCTTTTAGCAGAGGTCTGTTGCCAATCCTGTATTGTCATTCTCAAGGCTCATAAACATGGGAAACTTGCCCACCCTTCCCAACCTCCCTGTTTTTCATAGCATTTTGACAGTTCCATATAAATGTATTAAAAGAAGAAACCTCATCCGCTGCTTGGAACACAGAGGTCTCCTAAATCCTTGTAGCATTGCTCTCACCATGGGCAGGAGGTTTGACCTAAGGTGAGGACAGCACTCTCGTAATAACTCTTGAGAAGGTGGTGAGCTCAAGAGGGAAGCTGCATATCCCCCATTCTGTGCAGGAAAAAAAACCACTTCCTGCATTTGTCTACCATGTCCTTCTTGCACAGAAGAAATAACTTTGCTCATCATAAATCAGTTGGTGTAAAACTCTTTGTATATAGGATTGAAATGTCAGTTAACTTCTCTTTTTAGGAAACAAAGATGTACCAAATGACCAAATGGTACATCAAGGTCAGGGAAGAACATCCTCTCACCATCTTTACCAGCTCTCAAAATCAATGTCAGAGATGGAAAGGAGGGAACAGTACTCTTCAAGTTACACATTTTTGACTCTAGTGACTTTGTCTCCTAAATCTATTTAATTTACCACTGGATTTTTCAGTGTTTCTATTTCACAGAAGTCTGATCTCACAAAAACCTTATCTTCATAGAAGTGATTATTATATGCATACTTCTAATTTTTTCTTTTTAAATATATGTATTGGCTGATGAAGAGTGCCTAGCTGTAAACAGCTGAACAGGGCTTTGAATAGCTGTTTCATGCAAAGGTCTTAATGTGCATGTGGAAGTCCAGATCTCCAGTCTATTGTTCTTAGAATGCTAAAAATAAGTTACATACATATCACTATATCAAAAGCATTTTCAGAGCATCATGTTTACTGCAGTCCCACAGGTTCATAGATAAAAGATCTTGGACTCTCTCATACTGCATCTCATGACACCACTCTTGACTCAGGTCTTATAAAAACTATGATTAATTATTAGAATAGGACTCCAGAAAGCCTTTTTCCTGGCTTCACGTTGATATAGTGGAAATAGTGTTTTTATGGAGTATAGCTTTCTCTGGGTGTCTGTATTTTGAGCCTGTTCTTGTTCCTATTATGGAGAAACATTTTTATGAAAATGCATTGTAATAGATCTCAGCACAGGCAACAGACGAAGTCTGTATTTACTTCAACAGGTTTTGAGAAGTAAGTCCTATATATCTTGCTCACCTTGAAGAAAATGCGTCACATAAGCAAAAACACCTGTCTTTGTGTCTTGCTGCAGTCAGGCTTTGCAATCTAATGCCCGTGTTGTTTTCTAGCTCTGCAACAGTTCATTACTGCTGCTTCCTATAACAGGTCTTTCTCATTTCATTAATACCAGTTTAGTTAGCTTAACAATACCTGACTTAAAATGGCTTAGGGATTTTTTGAATATTCAAATTCCAGTCCTTCCCCAAGCTGTATATCATGGTCCTTCATGAATTTTCATCATACATAAGGATGCCACTAAAACTTAATATATTCCCTGCCCCAGCAAATTATGTTCCAATTAACAAAATTTTATCTTCTGACATTGGAAGTTTTAAGTCAGAATCAGTCAGTCTATGATGGAAATAGGATGTCAACATTAAGTATCCACACTTCATTACTAAATGCTCTTTTTAAATTTATCAAAATTACAGGTTGTAAAATTCACCTCTTTTTCTGTACACTGTAGTACTGGAATAATTCAGATCAGGGAAAGCAAAGGAAAGTATTATGATACTAGCCTAGACCTTACAACTTGTGTGTGTTCAGAGAGAATATTTTGATGTATTCATTAAGTTACAATTTCAAAAAGGCATTCCTATTAACACAAAACTGAAAATAAACAGCCAATAAAATTTCCTTTCTTGCTTGTGCTAGAGTCTATCTCAAATTTCAGTAGTCATCCTTAGTACTCTTTTCAACTTTCCAAATTTTACAAAAGCATGTATTTAAAATATTGCTTTCAGAACTGGTCCACGGGTAGCCATCAGCTTATTTGGGCTTAAAATACCTTAGTAAAAGGAATTTTTTTACTTCCTATCTACAAGAAAACACTGTACTTAGCAATGGAAAAATATTAGGGAAGATACAAACGTTTCAGGATTTTGTTTGCAGTTACCAGTGTATATGTAACAGCACTTAACCTTTGTTTAAAGTTTGTGACCATTTATTATCAACACCGAGTTGAGGGCATGTCTGGGAATTTTTTTACTGATCAGGTAAGAATGTCAGAGTTTTTGAGTTGTTTGCTCAAGTTAAGTGAAAGAAAGAAAACTTTCATATTTGTTTTCTGTGAGGCTTTTTCTTAAGTTCCATGTTATTACTATGTTATTTCCATGGGAAAGCTGCAGTGCTAATTTTTGCACTGTGAATCTAATTGCTTAGAAATCAATCTCTGATTCAGTGGGTTTGCTTCTCTCTTCAGTGTGGTTGGAATTTCCTCCACTTCTGTGTAGTGTTAGTACTGAAAATTAATTTGCTGTTTCTTTGGCTTTTTTGGCCATTTTTTCTGATACATCAGTCACTTCAAATTAAACATTCTCATGACCAAAATTTGTTAGTGTCCACATTTTAATTTTGTTGGTAGGCAGCATAGGTAAAAGATGCCTTTTGCAGAGAATGTGATAATCAGACAAAAATTAGCCTGTAATACCTGATGTGATGACATAAGCTATCTCTGGGTCAGAACAGCACATGACATGGATGCCAAAGAGGTGAGAATCAGAGCCAGTGAGTGAAAACCTGTTCTTGAAGCTGAACTGATGTTTCCTTACAGAGTTTTGTATTCAGCAGTACAGGAGTACTAAGCACATCCTTTTCCATGTGAACGAAACAGAAGAGCTGTTACAAAGACATGAAGAAAGAACAGACAGTAATACTGAGCCTGTCTTCTAAATATGCACCTTTCATTATTTTATGCAATAACTATAATGACAAGTAGGTTTTTGACTTGAGTTTGCTAAAATACAAATTTATGGGAGATATAGAACATTTTTACATATATTTCATTGCCACTTGAAATATGCTTTTTTTTTCTCCGTATAAAATACTACGTACAATTAGCATTGCTTTTTTACTTAATTTTCAAAGGTTACATGAAGTTCATCATTTTTGTAGTCTATAATTGTGTCTTATGCAGAGTTGTAGTCTTTTCTTGAAGCTATATAATAATATATTTTTATTATGTTTGTGTTTAGGATTTCCTTTTGGTGTATGCTTAGAATTTCAAAGGTTAATAAAGGAAATCCCCTTTTCTGTTTATTTTACTATCTGTGTACCATGGTCACTGACACAGTCTCTCAAAAGAGGTATCTGGCAACTAATTGATGCTGAGCAGAGCAACAAGAGAAATCAAAGATTCTGTTGCCATCCACTGAACTGGCAATTTATATTTTTGTGTGCAAGGACCTGCTGACTTGCAAAGGACGGTTGTGTAAACAGGACACTAATTGCCTGTTTCATAGAAGTTCCAGGTGAGGGACATTTGGGAGACTATCAGAGTAAACAGATTGTGCTTTTGAGTCAAAAAGCTTGGCTTTCTTAATTGCTTAGGTATAAATTAACTAGGCTTCCTGGGGTGATGTTGGGAATTCCCAAATAGTAAAAAGGTAAATAAGAGATGAAAATTATTTCCTGTGAAGTTCAGAACTATTTTCAGTACAACAGGTTTTTTATGGGACCACAGAGTGTTCTATCCATTTTTGAGAGGGCAAAACAGAAGTAAATACTTGCAAGTTCAGCTGCATAATACCGCTCAGTGCAGGATCAGCATAGATCCGTTCTGGGAGGGAGGAGGCAGGAGCACACAGGCGAAACGGAGGCAGGGACCAGACAGACAAACTGTTCCCTTCGGAGGCAACTGGCTGGTAGGTCAGCTGCGCCTGAAGGGTAGGTGCTCTTCTGTGGCATAGTTTCGCATGGTCAGCCTTCAGAAGTAAATTGGCATCATGATATTTTCTCCTAGATGACACAGATAATAGTTTACCCACCACATGAGTGTAAGATTGACAGCAATATGTTTTCCGATCTTGCTATGTATAAAATAACCAATGGCAAGATTAAAAATTTAGCATGTTTATTCCACCTATTTTTGGAGCAGACCTTTTCCTACAAAACACCACCCGCCTTTCCTGATGAAAAGAATATAATACAAAGATGTTCCATTTCTTTTGAGCTTATGGGGTGATTCATCGTAAGCAGGAAAGAATTACACTTGGGGATATTTTGGTTCTTAAGATTGCGCTTACATACATTTTATATATATTTTAGCTGTAGTAGTTGAATGTGGTCTATGACTACTCCATTTTATGTGAAAAGGTCCATTCTTCTACTTTTTCCTTTTGGTAACTCTTCCTTCCCAGCAGACTACTCAGTAGAGTATGTGTGGCTGCTTTTTAGCATGCAGTGCAAAAGTTATATTTTGTATCAACATATTTTTGCATCCTTCACGCTCTTATAGCAGCATTTTTAATGCTAAAAACCCCGCCCCCTTATAAAAAGAGGGGTTTTATCTCAGTTAGTAATATAGTACCCAGTCATAGTTCAGTAGGAATAACATCCCTAATGGTTGCTGTGGTTAGAAATAACTTTAAGGAGCATTATATATCATTATAACATGGTGACATAGTGAAATTTAATAGGGACTACAACATCCTTTTGTTTTCATGTTTCCCTGAACACTCATTTCTGTGACAGGTGGTTGAGAAAAGCTATTCCTGTGTAAATTTACCCAGTTATAGTTGTGTAGCAGCCCTGAAAAAGCATTAATATATTAACCGTTAAAAGTAGCTGACAGTCTTTGGAGAAATGTTTTAGTGTTTCTATGAGAATAGGGGGGTTGACTGAGGTGTTATTTTTTAGATAAATTGTAAATATTATGTTTAGTTAATGCATGTGAACATGATAAAATATACGTTTGCCATCACATATTCAACATATTCTATTTTATTATATTCTATTAATGTTTTCACAACAGCAATGAGACAGAGGAAGGAAATTAATTTTTAGATGAGCGTTTTGTTTTGTAAGCATTGGCGATGCAAAAAGTTTAGGTAGTTTTATTGAAAAACAATAGTTTCAAATATTAAATACAAAATTTTCTTTGCTGATCTTTACTGCTTATCTCTAACGTGTACTCATATCTTGGGAGTTTCCAGCATGAACAAATACAGAGTATACAATTGAAGGTAGCACTTCAAACAAGAAATAAGGATGTTTAACTTAGTGATTAAGAATGGAAATGTTATTATGGAGAGTCAATTCTTTTGAAATTTTCTGATATTTTTTATAGCCCAGAAAGCTATGGGCTCTTTCAGATTAATCAAAACTTTCTTTATTCATATTTTGTGGTTGTAGGCTTTGGCTCCAAATTCAGCCTACCTATTCATCCAAGATTTGGAAGACATTTCTGTAGAATGTATTATAGCTACAGAGACTCAAACAGAGTCAACGCATAATATAAAAGGGCCCCTTTGCCATTTCTGAGTTGGGTGGGCAAGAAAATAAATTAAAATAAAATAGTGCCTTGAGGCTGGAAAACATTCATAAGATTTTTTTTTAAAACTTTTAAGTAAGTATATCTTCGGGGTAAATAGACTGCTATAGAATCTATTACTCGAAGGCAATTTCACTTTATTATATGTTTTAACCTTGTCTTTGCCATCCTGAACCTTTGGTATATAATGAAAATGTCTACCATGAGTATAAATATATTTTATATAGTAGCTACCATAGCAAGTATGTTGAAAATACTGCATAAAATGAGATGGTAATGTTGTAAGGCTATTAGAACTAAGTAGTATAGAATAGGCAAGTTGTTCACAGTAGACGAGAAGAAATTATCTATTGCATAAATCAAAAATGCTGTTTTCAAAGGACACTTGAAGCACCTGCATATAGTTGAGCTGTCTTTGAATTTACTCAGCAGTGTCTTCCTGAGACGGTCACTTGTTACACTCATCATGCAAGCAATCAGCCTTTTGTATTTCAGGAGCACTTAGACACCAGAAATCTTATTTGTATCTGGCCCTTCATCTTTATTCAGTTCATTATCTCTTCAGTACTCATCATTAGTAATAAAGTAAATAGGAATAACTTCTACTTTGAGTTTTCTCAAGTCTCTGAGCCCCAAATATAGTTTTCTGTGCTTATTGCCATTCACTGCAGGGGTACAATGAGTTGCTCTGACATGGACACCCCACTCCCAGAACGGGGGGTATGTGCAGAGGCACTTGGCTTCATGGGGTCAGCTTGGGTCCAGCTGGGCTGAGCCGTCACTGCACTTGCTGCAGGCAGAGTCAGTGGCAGCACTGTACTTTTGAAAGAGTCAAGGAAAAAGCAGCAGCAGCAGCCCGAACAGGGGGATGAAGAGGCAGAGACAGCTGCAGCAGCAGCTGCTGCCTGGCAAGAGCATGAGGGGAAGGGAAATGGCAAGAACAGCAGTAGGTACAGGATGGGATGAAGGGAAGAAAAAGGTCTCAGTTAAAGCCCTAGACTGGAGACACTGAGAAGTTAAGGCAGCAGAATCCTTCCTGGCTTGTGCTAGGTGTCTTTGGCTGGTCTCCATCCCCAGGCTGCCTTCTGCTGTGACCAAGTCTTTTGCATGGCCTGTGAATGGTTTCTTTAGAGAATGTACCACGGGTTGGGAAGCCCTGGTCTAGTCGCCTGTAACAGTGCAAGAGATGAGTTGTATGGCCTTGTCAAAATGGAGGGATCTTCACCAGTTTAGAAATACAGTCCCTGGGCAACATCATCGCCAGAAACTGAAGTAGTTGTGAGGTGTGTGTGCTTCCAGAGACAGGAAACAGGTGATTAGGACATTTTCAGGATTACAGTTACAGACCTGGGTTCCCTGGGCACAGTTTTATCTCAATTAGCTGTGCCCACCTTACAGATAAGCATGTAATGAGGAATCCCACACCTCATTTCTGCCTGAAACACTGAATGCACTTCTGCAGGATTTTAGATACTACTCTGAAAGCCAAGCACTGCAGTGTCAGGCACTTGAACACAAAGCTTCTGGATGCCAAAGCCCTTTTTATTTAAACAGGCCTTAAGAAATGTCTCTGTGGTAACACAAGACTTCTGTAACAGAATCAGAACTTTAATGAAAAAAAAGATTGTATGTTGGGTGTTTTTCACCTAATCTGCACTAATTCTCGGGACATTTATTTGTCCAGGACCCATGAAAACTTAGGAATCTTTTCAATAAATTGAGCACTACTTTTGAAAGATTATCTGCTATCCTTTTCAGTATGCAGCAATAGACAAAAGAAGTATTGTCCTCCCATGAGACACAACTAGGTAGGGTAGCACTGAGTTACTGATTGAGGGGGAGGACTGTGGGTGGGGTGGTGTTATGTGTCTGTTTCTGGCCTACGAGATTTTACTGTGTCTGTTCATTATCAATAATCTGTCATAAAGTTCTAATTAATAGTTGTTGTGCCCTTAATGTAACATGGAGGAGTCACTGTAGACATTAGAGATAACAGTGAAAAATACCGATGTCTCTCCTGGATAAATCAGTGACTCAGTAGAAAATATTTTGTTGATTTTTCTATTTGGTAGGTAGTCAGGGGATACTGCAGTCACCCTGCAGCCAACCTCCTTGCCAGCTGGCATTACAAGTAGATCAGCATAATTAATTTCAAAACCAGTCAGCAGATTATACTGGGCAACATTTTCTCCAGAGAGAAACCTGAAATAATAGAAATCTTTGGACTGCCTCAAGTCTTTCCATTCCATTATGTCAGCAGCTTTACAGATTTCTTTGTTTTGCATCTCACATCCCCTGGCAGTGATGGTATTTTGCCTGATACATTCACAGATGCTCATGAGTGTAATAGTTCACTGAAAGCCAAACAGAAAATCTCATGCTGAGCTGGTGGGAGAGCCCCGATCTTGCAGCTGTAGGAGAAGAAAGATGCATGATTTACAGAAGAATAAGGCACTGGCACATTTCAGACACCAGCAACAGTAGTACAATTCAGTGCAGAATTGTGACAGTGACATGTTTTTCAGATCGTCATCTGCCTTCATGTATTGTTTATTTTCATTGTGGTTTCGGAGATTCATGTTTTGTATACTGTTGCGTATATCTAGAATACTGGACTATGTACTTCTACATGCCTCAGTAATTGAGCCTGATTGGCAAAAAAGCCGTAAAGGTGAATGGATGGTCACACGTGGGAACTCCTTCTGAGTTGGGCAGTTCTCCTTGGCCTTCCCAAGGTACTCTGAGAACTTTTTTTTGAGTAATACAGCCATTTTTTCCACAATTATCGTCCTTAAAAATGAACTCTGTGGTATCTGATTCTTCTAAAATCACCTTTCCTTCAGTATGCACTGGATGATGCACTATATATGTGTTCGTGTTTGTATTGCCTGGTAGTATTACAACAAGTATTATAACAAGAAGGTACATTATGTAGCTAAATAGAGCTCCTTGTTTATGCATTAGAGGAAATACCAGGTCCTTTTTAGGATTTTGAAAGCATTTATCATCAGTGTGAGCACCAAGTAACTCAGGTGTAATAAATGGTTAATCCCTTTCTTTCTTGGATAATCACTAAAGACACTCAAGACACTCTTGTCAGTATTAGGTCATATGTATGCAGAGGTCTCCTTTGCATATGAAACAAACTATCTCCAGCATGAAACTAGTCAGGAGACAAATTATGTGAGTAAAAATCTAACAGAAAATTAATAGTAGAATCGATAGAATGCATCCTAGTATTGATCTTAAGTAATACATATTTAATATATTTTCTTTCAGGAGAAACCACTGACCAAATCTCTGCAACGAGGAGAAGACCCCCAGTTTGATCAAGTAAGACACTTGAAATTATATTATTTCCATTCCTCAGGCTGTAAGACAAATACTTGAAAGGCAGTCTAGTGTCCTTATACTATCATTGAACACTGCAAAAGCAGTATCTTTCAATGTACTTCTGTAGAATGATGAGTGCTTTGCCTGACTGTTCTTGGTTTTAAATTAGGAGGATTTTCCACTGTTTTCAAGCTCAATAATTTTTGCCATAGAACTTCTTGCTTTTTACAGTGTATTAAGCACGTGTATTATTTCCTGGCTGTTTCCCCTGAAGGAGGTTTTGAAGCAAACTTTCTATCTTTTCAGAATATCTGTTTTTTGAAACAGGCACATAGCCCCTAATCCTTCTTTTATGGGGTTTGTCTTATGGTTAATATGAGGCCCCTTAGAATCATTGTCATTGCCACTGGTCTCATCGGTCTATTTTGTCACTGTAGCTGTGACCCAGCATGGCTTACATGTATGCAGAACTTCACATAGGCTAAACCAACCTGTTGTATTCAAAATCAAACATAAATTCAGTTGTCAGGATAAGTGCCTGTATACGACAAGGTAAATAATAATTAGAGAAGAATGGTTGGCAGGGAAAAAGAATTAAAATCTAAAATAGAATTTATATAATGAATTAGATTTCCTATAATAAACCATAAAATTGTAATTAATAAAATCAAATTTATATCTGGCATTAGATTAATAAATGGATTGTGTAAGGGACATGGGACAAGTATAAAAATAAAGCCAACAGCAATATACACACTTCTTAATGATTGTATAAGAGAATTAATTTTTGTCAGCAGTCTGTTTCTTAAAAAAAAAGAAAGAATCTAGAAAAAATTCCTCCATAAGTAACCTATTTTTAAATAAAGAAGGGTAGGTGCTAAAGAGTTGAAGTTGCATGAAGGATGCCAAAACTCACTCCCAACAAAGAGGAGGGATGAACTCAATGTGTATCATAAGCAACAAAGTTATTTGCTGCTCTGCCATTCCTGCCTCAGCTGCTGTTGCTGTCACCATTGCCGCTAACTCCACAGCTGCCCGCACCGCTGTGCTGCCAGCAGTGCCAGAAGTACAGGACAGGAAGACATAGCAGAAGCAGCAGCAACAGCAGCAACTCTGAAAGCAACTGTGGCTAATGCCATAAGCTGCAGGTACCATACTGATTGACTTAATTTTGGGAGAGGAGATAGGTATGGGTAGGACTTCAGAACCTCAAATGAATTTAACATGTTTATTGTGTTTTCTGGGGCATTAGGTGCATCGCACCAGAAGCAAAGATGCCTTGTGAGACCACACTGGTGTTCACAAAGGCTCACTTCATCATTTTAGCTTGACAAAGTGATGCTCTCTGGGTTCTGTAGCTGCTTTTTGGGGAGAGGTAGCCTGCTCAGCGGGCTGATCAGAGCAGGAGGCGAACGGTAGGACTTCTGCCTTGCACTGGGGCACTCCCTGGCCGCCTTGCTGACCACAGAGAGACCCTGCAGGGAGCCAGCCACTGTAGGCTAAAGGAGGCTGCTTTGTGAGTACTCCCTAGCTGCCTAATGAAATTTTTTGTGGTATTCTGACCTTAATTTTATATATATATTTTTCCTTCCTGTGGGAAGACTTTCACACATAAATGGGAAAGAAAAACAAATTAAGCCACCCATATACAAATCTTGTGATACTGTTCCTGCAGTGTATTAAACAAACACATAATGGGTGGCCATGATTTGATGAAATATTCATGGTTAAGCAAATTGTGGCTCTTTACAAGGAAGAATTAGAAGACTTATGCTTCTCCTAGTTATTGGTAAGTTATTACCTATTGGTAATTAAGATCAATTAATGAGAACAGCGAACGCTTTCTAGAGTGAAACAATAGTGGTTTTCCTCCTGTAGCAATTTACTGTGAATGCTGGGGGGGCGGGGTGTGGAAACAGATGCAGACAAAAAACAAAGGCAAATTTTGTTATACACTACATTTGTTTGTATTTCTAACTGCATATCTAGAGTCCTACCTATGTGTAGAGCTGATAGAAGAGTATAGAGCTGAGACTGCCTTAGACATCCCATCAGAAAACCTTGTTTTCAGTTCCTTGAACTTTTCCAAAAAACTATTCAGATTGAAGTTTTTGGACTATCTGTCTGCCTCAGGCTGAGTTGTTGGGAATGTTTCCCTTTTCAGGTTTTGCATTGTTTTCTGCTTGAACAGCACAATCATTTTGAGATGTCCTAGTGCTCCTGGGATTGATGTACACCTGTGAGTGGGAGATGGGACCTGAAATGTACCCAGCTGATGAGCCTATGTCCAAGAACATCATTCATACTTACCGAAATAATTTTAGTTTGGCTAAATTGTAGCTAGATTTTAATTGAAAAATTTTTAATACACAGTAGAGATGTCATAGAACTCAGCTAGAGTAGAGACAGGAAGATAGAGCAAAACGTCTTTCTTTACTTGGCACGTTTCACTTGGTAGACTAGGTCAGTACATCTCAGTATTATCAAACTATTTTGTAGATGGTAACATGTAAGTATTATAAAGTTGTCACGAAAATATGGATAATTTTGCTCATATTAAAAATGAAGGTGTGGTCTACCTGGAAAACTCCGAAGATCATGATGTTACATGATACTAAAATCCAAGCAAGAGGGCGTGTGCTTTTAAGCATATTTAAGTTTTATTTTTTAGGTTAACTCAAATATTTAAAGAGTCTGTGGGATGAAGAAAGACCAGGTTGATAATCCCTTGCTTCTCACTTTTAGTTAAGGTGTGGAAAGCTTTGGTATTTACTCCTGGAACACATAAAGTCATCTAGCAAAACCAGGAAAGGCCACACATGACATTCCTGCAATTTTTACTGCAGAAATGAAGGTGGAAAAGAGGGAAAATCCCCATAAACAAACATTTTCAAGGGGTGTCTAATAATTTTGACTTTCAATTTTAAGGCATTGAAAGTGACACACTGTCAAAGGAACCTAATTTTCTTTTTTTTACTTTATCAAAACTATGTGTTCAATTTGAATGAAATTGATAGATGATGAAGTGACCAGGTCACCAGTCACTTTAAAATATCTGAGCTGCATCTTCTAACTGTAAATTAAAAAGCAGCAAAAGTAAGGCATAACCTGATTTAAAATTTGCCTTTTGCAAGTCAGCTTCAGAAGTGGAAAAAAATAGCCAAAAAAACCCCCTTTGCAGTAATTTACAATGAGCAGAATGGAACTTTAGCTACCCAGAGTAATCAGCATCAAGTTTAACATTTAACCCCCTGAACCATTTAAAACAATTCTGAAAGTATTGCTTACTTCCCCTAAAGAGCTTTATCTCTGGCTTTCTGAGAACAGCGCTTTTTCCTGACCATTCTGAAACACCATTTTAGGAATGCTAGTTGTGATGGTGGTGATGGGTCCAGGGACCTGATTGTGCCCAGGCAGAGCTTTTCTCTCCATATGGATGTAGTATCAGCGCCTCTGTAGTAGTAGGCACTTACAATACTGCAGACAGTATTGTCCCATGGGCTCTGTCTGTCTGCCAATTGCATCACCCTCCTCAAACTCATAATAGTATCTTGAGCAATGTATGAAGTAATCTTACTTATCCTGACTTGCAGAATGTCTCACCATTAGCCTAACAAACTGGATTCCTTACACTGACTCTATTTTCCTTTTTAGGTGTACATGTGTATAAAGAAAAGATATACAGGAAATTATATCATTTTTACATATGTTTTTAAATATCTTTATAGTATATTTAAAATCATGTTTTAAAGGTTCTTGATTAGACAACTCTAGTTGCCTGTTGGCAAAGAGCATTACTGCTCCAGCATTAGCATTTTCTGTGTCCCCAATTACAGAAATGTTATTAAACATCGTACTACTGAACTATGACTTAAACTTCCTATTACAGGAAACCATAAAGTTGCAGGACATGAAAAGATCAAAAGCTAGGTTGAAAAAAAACATAATCATCCAAGAAGCTTATCCTCACCTAAGGAAACATTTTTATTAGTCTTTTCTCAGCCCTGCTAAAGTATCTTCTGTTCTTACCACAGTATGTAAATGTTCTGTGAACTGACAGCACTGAAGGCAGAAAAAGGGCACTGTGTAATCTTGGACTAACCTGCAGACATTTTTCCATATGAAAATACAAAATGAATGTAATGGTTTGGCCGTGGAAGTGAAAACTTAACAGCAAGACTCAGTTTTCATATGAAACTGTCTATATGAGGTGCCTGTTGCAAGACTTTCAGCATAAACTGCACAAAAATTTCTGCTCATTTTAGTTATACCGCTCTCTTCTTAGAAGTGCACTAGGTTGGAGAATACAGATTGGAAAGCAAAAACATTTAATGTTTTATATACTTTTAGGGGCTGGAAACAAACAATAGGTTAAGCTAAAAAATGGAAAATAAAAATGTAATAATAAAAATGTATAAAATACAAATATAAATAAATAAGACACTAAACAACATACTGATGATTGTGTCCCTTTTTCATAACAGCCTAAATGTGGTAAATGACATGCTGATAATTATTCCCATCCAGTATTTTATTTGTTAGATGTAGTAAGGAAACAATGGTATCATCATTGCAGTAGCACTGCAGTTGGCCCCTTTTGTGTTTTCCCTTCCCCTACTTTTTACGAGTTGTTTTTCACTGGCACATGGTAGAGGAAGTGTAAGAAATGGTGGTGATGGGGTCATAGAACAACCCTTGGCTCCCGATAAGAGGTTTGGGTTGAAGCAGTGTGTAAAGAAGCAAATCTGAAGACAAAATTAAAGGTAACACATTCAGAACTGAACTTGATGCATGCTAGAAATAAATGGGTTTTCATGTAAACTGTTATCCTGGCAGTAAAATAGCTATAAACGTTGCTAATGTATAAGCAAGCTAGTTGAAATTACACATCTACAAAAGTATAGTTTTAAAAAATCCCATTTCTTTACTTACAAAACCAAGGCCATAAATGAAAACTTGAGGGTGACAGAGCAGTGGCACAGGCTGCCCAGAGAGGCTGTAGAGTCTCCTTCCCTGGAGACATTCAAACCCCACCTGGACGCGGTCCTGTGCCCCCTGCTCTAGGTGTGCCTGCTCACGCAGGGGGGTTGAACAAGATGATCTCTGGAGGTCCCTTACAATCCCTACCGTTCTGTGATTCTGTGAAAACTAGTGAGTTCAACTTAATAGTTATCAGTTTTGACAGTTCCCAGGGACATTTAACTTCATAGCACCTTCCACAAAAATGCTTAGAACAGAGATGTGAAGGATAGATCTACACAAGCACAACTGCACTATTTGCTCCTAATGTTTCATTTTCCAGATTTTTCAGTGCGAGTTGACTTATCTAGGAAGCTATCATTAGCAGAAAAAAAAAGTTTTGCTCAAAGGGTCCAAAAGAATTAGAGCATGGAGCTGCTTTGATTAGAGCTTAGTGCAGTTCATCTTTCCACCTTCCCCCTGCCCCAGCCTAGAGTATTTGGAATAGGAATTGTTAACTTTAGTGAAATCCCAGTCTTATATATGTGTATATGTGGTCCATGAGAGTTTTGCTGTTGGTTTCAAGGAGCAAGGATTTCATTGCAGCTGTTATTTTCTTTGAATCTGTATTTTTGTAGCTATGGGGCTTCATTATAGAATGCATGAAGTGGAAAAACCACTGAATGAAGGGAACACGTTATTGCATGGCTATGAGTATCCTAAATATAGCTAAGACAATGTTAATCAGATTCTGCTTTCAGAAGTATTGATAGAAACTGTAAAATCTTGCTCCTAATGTACATTATTTGGAATCTACACAACAACAATTTGAAGACAGAGTGTGTAGACACTGTGCAAATAATAGATTTACAAAAAAATAAACCAGCACTATGCAAAAATGAAGTACTGCAATTCTGCGTTCTTAAATTGGCAATAAAATGTAGATTTAACATACATACTGACATATATGGTATATGAAAAAAATTCAGAGCCAAGAAGTTAATGATAATTTTGGAAATTGAATGCAGTTCTGAATATATTTGCTGTTAAAGTACATAGGTCATATGTGAAATAAAAACAATCAGCATCTTTCTGCTGTTAGTGAAAACATTTCTTACATTTGTATTTTGACAATATAGCAAGGCTTTTATGAAAGTATATAAGTTGTAGCAAACTATCTGGGCAGAATTTAAATTTACTCTAACATATTAGTCCAAAATAAATATTAAGCATTCACAGAAAGTATATTTAATGCTCTGTGAACACAAGTTTTAAACAGCTCCCTACTTGTGCAGCTTTCTTATCCTTAAGCTATACAGTAGGTAGTTCATTTATGATGGAAGAACATGATCATTTGTCCAACAAGGACATATTTGTACATCTGTGCACTCCCTTTCAGGAGCAGCACAGAGCTAGAATTCATCTCACTCCTGGACTTACTTCCAGTAAATGAAAGGGTTGAGTAACCAACAGGCTGGTTAGACTTCCCTCCCTTCCTGTTCCCTGAGAGCCAGGTCTTTGCCCAGTCCACCCTTCCTTCCTGTCTTAAAAGTGCAATGACAGAAAGATTTTTTAAAAAGCTATATTGACCTTTTATCCCTACTAAAGACACACACTGTAAATTCAGCAGAGAAAGTATGGCTTGTGGAGATTTAGCAGGAATCACTTTGACTTTTTGTGGTGAGTGAAATTGTGTAGCTGGGATTTAGGGAACAGCAGTGATATATATGTCGGTGAACGTGCAGGAAGACCTGATTGAAAGAACTTTTCACTTACAGTTAAATATTGTGATCTCTTAAAAGATATTTAGGTCTATTCTAGCCTTCCCCAGCAAACGCTTTTTCACTGCATCTCATATTTAGCAACCGGTGTTATGCCAGCTTCAGGAAAAGTTTTGGAAAACAACAGAGAAGCAATTGAAATGTCCAAGCGCCCTGAGTTGGTAGTGAATAGTTTGCACTGACACTAGGCGATTCATGTCTTCTAAGTATTTATCTGAAGTCTTACGCTTGAAGGCTTTGGTATAATTGAGCCTGAGCTGCTGTAGTAATTCTTCATGAAATTCTCCTGTCACTGCTGCAAACAGCGCCTTCATGCCATCTTCCACAGCAACTTGTTTCATATTTCAGGTGATAAAACATATTGGAAACACAGGATTGAAAGCTTTCCTAAAATAGTACTTTTATAGAAACTTTTATTTTTACAGGGGCAGTTGTAATAGCTTTCTAATGCTCTATGTTTGATTTTAGGCAATAATACCTGAATCCAATCAAAACAATAATACTTTATCCTCAAAGTGTCTCATTAACTTTAGATTGCAACATCACTGTGAATTAGTTAAATTCTGAGGCTGAAAAGCTGCAAAAGAGATCAGAGTAATTGATCTGAACTAACTGTCATCCACAAAAGTTGTCATTTAAGGCTTTAGTAACATTTGGGAGTTGTATATAAGGTGCTCAGTCTCTCAGTTTTGTTCTAGTCTTAGTCACAGATTTCACACAAGCTTGGTCTTGTACAAGACATTAAACTCTGCTGTTGTTGTTCCACAAGCACTGAAATGTGCTGTTTTCAGTTTAAGCAGGTGGATAAACCTGACGGAGTTAATGACATAATCAGTGTACCTGACATGAAGTAGATACTTCAGCACTTAGCTCCTGCTCCTCAGCAATCTGCAGGATCGAGTCCTGCATGATCTTGAGGTGGTCACAAATCTCCAGATCAGTAATTTATTCCTATTTTAAATAGTTGTTTTCTATTTTCTTAGAATGTACAGAAATGCTGTAGCTGTGAACATTCAGTTGCAATTCATATATAATCTTCTTGTATAATAATAGGGGTTTTTTCACCCTAGCTTTTGATCTTTTCATGTTTTGCAGCTTTATGGCTTCCTGTAATAGGAAGTTTAAGTCACAGTTCAGCAGTAACATATTCGGTAACATTTTTGTAATTGGTGACACAGTTTATACTGAGTGAGCAGTAATCTTCTTTTC
>VZTV01060381.1:7550-22489 GCA_013400875.1 Anhinga rufa
CTGTCAGCCGCTCCGGGGCGGGGGTGAGGCCGCCGGCAGCCGCCTTAGCGCCCGCCGCCTCTTTTGGGGGACGGGGGGGGAAGATGGAGGCCGGCTGGGACCGCGCGTGTGTCCCCCTGAGGGGAGCTGCGGGCCGGGGTCCCCCGCAGCCCGCCGCGCAGGGGTGAGGGGAGGCGGCGCCGGCGCCGGCCGGAGGGTCGTGCCCCGCCCGGAGACGGGGCAGCTTTGCTCCCCGGTGCCTAACGGGGGAGGCGGGAGCGGGCCGGGGCCGGGGCCGGTCCCTCGCCTCGGAAAGCGCTACCTGTGCCTTGTTTGTCCTCTGCCCGCAGGACGGTCCCGCTGTGAAGAGAATGGCCGTGACTCTAGAGCAGGCCCAGCGGGTGGGCTATACCTGCCTGAAAGCACTCCTCAGGTTCGCTTTTATGGTCGCCAATAACCTGGTTGCTATTCCGTCCTACGTCTTGTACTTAATTGTGCTGCAGCCTCTCCGAGTGTTGGATAGTAAGAGCTTCTGGTATATCGAAGGAGTGTTATTTAAGTGGCTTTTAGCTATGGTGGCTTCCTGGGGCTGGTGGGCAGGATATACAGGTAAGAATGTCTTATTAATTTACACTGTACAAATATAAAGATGTAAATAAGTGTCAAAATACAGATGTTTTAGTATGGGGATGTATAATGGGATATGTAAATATAGTGGATACATGGGATGTTTTTATTTCAGGTTTCTTATACAGATGCTTTATATTTCCGGACTGAGATGCCGAGTGTACTGAAACCTTTTTTTAAATCATAGATGCAAACTTATTATGTGTTAAGTAAGAGTTTCTCAATCGCTATTTTGTCGTACTATAATAGGAAATATGATTTTTCCTAAGTATCTTGATCACTTTGTTTTAGTGTTACGTGAAAAAGGTACATTTCCTTAAAAGAGAGTTGATCTGTACTGTGCATGTAGTTGCAAGAGCTAAACTTTTCTTGTATAAGCCTGTGCGTCTTTAAATCATCTCCACTTAAAACTATCAGGACACAAGGCTAGAATTTTGACACGAAGCTCGTGTCGGAAGAGTAGGTCTTCTGTTCCTTGCAACAGTGACTGTCTTTGCTGCTTCAGAATGGAGGGAAACAGAGGAAACCTCTTTCATACAAATAACGATACGCAACGTTTCTCGACTGTATGGTTCTTCGTTTGCTGTTAGCAGAGCTAATTACAGAATCTGTAGGGTTTTTTTCCCCTCTGCATGCTTGCTTTGCAGTTATTATTGCACTTATTTTTGCTTGTTAGTATTCATAGGCTCATCAAGGGGATGGACTGAACTGAAATACTAAGGAAAGCTCTAGTCTTGTCCTTGAATGCACTGATTTTCATCCTGGCTACTGCACTTTGTGCAAGAAACAGCCATCGATTCTTAGACCTTGGAAAGGGGAGGAAACGAATCTACTGAGTGCAAAATATGAACAGTCCTCCTAAAATTCTTTCCCTCTCTTCTGCCCAGGCTCCATCCGCAGGTCTTGTCCGTGTAAACAAGGAAAAAAAAAAAAGGAATGGCAGCACACAGCTCTGGAGTCTGGTCAGACTCCTGATTAGTCAGAAAGTCAATGTTGACCCAGACGGAGCGCTCTTTTTGTTAGGCTACAAGAGCTGAAGCTTCTGTGATAATGTGCCTTTTGGTACCCTGTCGTGTGCCTTTCCGAGATGCACAAAGTTTCTGTGGATACTCTAGGTGAGCTTCCAGTTCTTAAGGAGATGGTGGCAGCAGCAAGCTAGATTCTGGTCTATCGGGCTAGAACTGTTGCAACGTTGCACTGCTTCCCAATTGCCTTGCCTGGTACAGCTCAAGCTTTTTTAGATATGCTGTTTTAAAAATCTTTTTATATGTTTGTATTTGCACATTAAAAGAAGTCCACATAGTATTTGCAGTGGCAGGTATATTTTTAAAAGTCTGCTTTATGCCTTAAAAGCACAAAGGCCTTCCAGAAGGAAGGATTGACTTTCAAGGTGTCGTGTGTATTACTAATTGGAAATGGGAAAGTTTATGGGTGTAATGGTAACATTAAAGTCATACAGCACATGACTCTGGGGATTCGCTGTGTATGCTGAATGTGCTAGTTAAAATTCAAGCCATTGTCCCATGAGGATATGGTTGTCAATTTTTGAAAGCAGTTTCCTTGGGATAGTTTTACTGCTGACTGCAGAACTGTGTGGTTTCTTTTGCCTATTGCTTGGAAAGTGGTCTTAGCATGATCTGCATATCCCAGAGTCTTCCCGAAGCATCTGTCGATTGGTGTTGCTGATGTATTTTGACAATTTGAAATAATTTGTTTTACAGTCTTGAAATGTTTTAGTGTGCTTGTTTGAAGTATCATTTACAAACAGCTACACAGAAGTATTTTCTGGGATGGTGTATGGGTAAGGAGGCCCTTCTTTTTGCTTTTCACTATAAAGCATGGCTTTTGTTTTGGGAAGGATTTTAAGCAAACACTTGTACAAAGTCTCAGTTTAAATATATTTTATTTGATGTGAAGACATTAACATGTTTTATACTGAAAGCTACAAAATGGCAAGAATAGCGTATGTATTTGTCCATTCTTTCTTTACGATCATCAGTGCTCACCACCACATGCAGAACAAACCTGAAAAGCATATCTTTCTGGCTTTAATATACGTAGGCAGAGTAATTTATGTGTCCGTTTCCAGATTGATAGATTCATAAAAGCCTGTCGCTAGGTCCCCTCTTTTCACAGAGTACGACTTAACTGATTCAGAACTGAAATGCTACTTTATCAGAGTTGGTGTTGCAAGACATCAGACTTGCAGTGGTGCATCTGAAAGAAACATTGATCCAGAATTATTCTGTTTTCAATTCCAAAAAACTAAAGTCAAAAGATAGGCTTCAATATGTTCCATCTTTGCAAAAGTAAATACAAGATAGTAGATATTTATGGGTTCATTGAGAAGATTAAGGATTTTTTCTTTTGAGTAGCAGAGCAGTTGGTGAGGGTGATTTTTTTTTGTTGTTTTTTTCTCTTCTTGATTGAGAGGGTAAGTAGCTAAATAAGTATACTTGTCTTTTATTTGGAGGTAGCATTGAAGGTGTGTTTCAGTTTTTTTAATTTATTTCCTTTTTCCCCTTCTGAGCTTGGGCCATCTGTTGGGTGAGAAGTGTCATAAACCATTTGTAATTAGGGACTTAAACTCAGCCTGTAAAGTAGATTTGGGGTGGACTTTTTTCCCCTGAAAGTTTGTAGGTAATGTGCAGGAGAGAGCTCGACACCAAATGAAGAAAATATGGCGCGTGCTACATTTTCCTTCTGGGCTTTGCTGCTGTTGTGTAATTGTTGGTATATTTTATCGAATAAAGCTGGACGAGCTGAGGAAATCTCATGAACTAGGTCTGCCCTTCTCCTCCCCACCCCCACATAAACCTGTGGTTTTGTGCTAGGATCCTAGAGGATTTGTTACAGAAACTACATGATCTGTGTGTGTATCGGCAGCTCTAATCTGTGCTTTTTGGTAAACGTAGGTGTTTCTCTGTTTGCAGATGCACTTGATGTTATGTAAAGATATAGTGTATAACTGGACAAGTGAAATAAAGAAAGGAATGGAAAGAGAAATTGTAAAGGTCATTCTCCTTTCCCTAATCTTTTTCTTCTTAAGATGCAAATATGAGAGAGAACTTGGGTATAATTGGTTGCCTTTGATTTTTAAAGGGCAGAGTATGATAAATATCTATGTTGTTCTCTTGAACACTGTAGTGTTTCTTATGAAAAGGAAGACTGTCTTTTTATGAAGAACATTCAGATAGTCTAGCAATGTTATTTTATTTTTATATGATTTCAGAAAGGCCTTTTTATAACTCTTCTAAGGCTTTTTATTTTTTAAGACTTTTTTTATATAATTGTATTGCTCTCGTTGTAGGAGCTGTTCAGTTAGGACACTTGGAATCTGCATATTAGTGTGATTTGAAAGGCACCTTTGAATAACACTTCTAAATATTTTCCTGCATTTGTTGGAAGATGCATTCTAAAAAAAGCAGACTCGAGAGTGCTTGATCCTTTGCTGGCGAGTACCTTTCCCCCCCCCCATACTATAATTTGTCATTTAATATACAAGTAAACCAGAAACCACTAAGTAGTGCAGTGGATGTAATGGGAGGGAGACTGAGAGTATCTGTGGCAGTGAATTTCTGATGACCTCCTGCTCACCTACAAAACTAGTTTTAAAGCAACCACCTTCTAGATTTGAACTTCTTTGGGCAAGTAACTATTGCAGACTGAAGTTTAATATCCCTGCATCTTATCAAATCGCTAAAAATAGGACTGCTAGAGAAAAGCTTGCTTTGCTTAAATATGCTCAGACAAACTGTTTTGTTGTCTTCTCCTACTATCTAAATGCAGAAGTTAGCATTAGCCTCCGATAGAGTTGTTGCAGTACTGCAGTTAGAAATCTCTAGGACAGCGGAGTAACTGGTTAGCGATGCTTTCTCCTGATACTCGTGATGCTAATCTTGTGCTTCGCTCTGCTCCGCACAGCTCAGTCCCACTGTAGGGAGCGGTGGTGTGTGCCCAGCCTGTACCTCTGGCTGGGGACGGGTGAGTGTCCTCTGTCTGCAGCAACCATCAGCACTTCTGCCTGTTGGAGCACCAGAGGAGAGAAGTGTTGTATGCGGTCGGCAGGGTTGTGTGCACCTTGGGAGGGGGTTTCCGTCAGAGTTGTGCTTGGAGTATTTCATACTCCAGCAGTGAAGAGAACTCGACAAAACCTGTTACAGCCTCTTGCCAACGCATAGTCTTGCAGTAACGTTGGGCAGGTTGGTGGGCTGATGAAAGGAAGAGTAATACACCTCCATTACCACACACAAAAAGGTCTTAGTGGTGTGAGTATGCTTACTGATATAATGATGCAGTGCTTAATAAAAAGTGAACTAATCCTATGGTATTGCCTGTTACTGTTCTGTGTCAGCCAGGAAGGTGATATTTAAAGAGTGTCTGCAAGAATTGTTGGGTTTTCTCAAGTGAGGAGAATTTCCCTTTCCTCCTTCTTTGTTATTCAGTAGAGTAAAATTGACCTTTTGAGTTTTAGTTGAGTCTCCCCCTCCTCTCCCCTCAAGTGATGAAAAATTTATTGGCAGATGTATGATTAAGAAGTGACCACTCTAATTTTTTCAGCAGTCATACTTTTTTTTTCTTCTCTAATTCAAAATCATCTTTGTTTCCATTTCATCAGTCAACAGCCTCAACTCCTCTAATCCTCTGAGAATGCGAATGTTTTTGTCTTCCAGAACTGTAAGAAATACAGGTGAAGTTGCTGTGACAACACTTCCTTGGTGCCGACAGCCTGAGCTGTCTGCTTGCTGTGCTGCTTCTCATCACAAGCCGGCCCCTCCCCTGCTAGGGCAGGAAGTGCAGCAGAAGCTGGAGAACAGCAGATGAAATAAAGTAATTTTTTTGCCCCAAATAAGGCAGGAAGTGATATTTCAGGAGACCTATCTATGCCTCTAACCCTGCCACTGGTTTCTACCCTCCTCTGTTCCTCCTCTGTGTGATTTTTTTAAATTATTTTTTTTTAAACTGAGCAGTATTTCATTTATGGGACTGGTGGCAATTCTGAGTACTGGGCATGGGGGGAAACAACTCGTGTTTTTGAGGTCAGGCAGCATGTGAAATGGAGAAACAAAATTGTTGTTATTTTATGTTTTCTTTGACTGTGCAAAAATACCTGGTGTGACTCAGTAGATTTAGATAGCAACGTGCCACACAAAAACTTTTAGTTTATGCTATGGCTATGTGTTGAGTTTCTAGGTAAGCCCTGGCTTAAATGCAGCTTTCTCTGATGTGTATGATTTATCTGTAGGTTATGCTGAGATAGCAGGGATCTTTTAATTTATTTTGCTGTTTGTAAGAGGAAGTTTGTGTGTAATTTGTGAGCTGTCTTGATAAGAAAAGGTCAGAGTTGAATGAGTTGGGACATTGGAGCTGTTTCTGTCGTGGCCTCAGAGCAAAGGCTCATTGTGCCTTTGTGTAAGAGGAGGTAAGGAGTACAATGAACTCACTGTCAACTTCTTTGTGCAAGTGATGTGTCTGTGTGAAGAGTGCTATACAGTGACCCTTGTCTTATTTTAATAATATGTAAAATCACACCAGGAAATTCCCACCTCTCCTTTTTAGACATGAGTTACAGGCTTTACCATACTTCTTTGTGGCTCATCTAGTGTTAGCAAGGTGTCAAAAGCAGTAAAGTTTATCTTTCATTTTCCTATTGTATCATTTAACTATAAAGGATCATTCCAAAAGATTAGGTACTGAAGTGCTCTCTGAATTTCATTTTTAGAAAGCTACAGCCTTCTGGCACAAAACTTGGAGCAAAAGCGCACACTGTTGCTTTTTGCTAGTGATATTTTTGTTGTTTGTTGCTATTTACATCTTTTTTTTTTTTTTTTNTTTTTTCTATTTTCATCTTTTTTTTTTTTTTTTTTTTCCAGAGTGGCTTAGTCTCTGCTTCTGTTTCACCTACTCTGGATAATACAAAAACTGTTGCAAGCATACCAAATCTGTCATATCTGCCTAAGGATAGTAAAGATGAAATTATTGAGGAATACCTATATAGCAAGATGTGATTATTTACTTTTAAGTCCAGGAACGGCTGTGGGGTGCTTTTGAATTAGCTTATGTGCTAACAGCCAAAGGAAGACAACATTTTGGGAATGCTGGGTTCTATTCCTGCTTATGGCTGAGTTTGCTATTTTTAGGATGTGTTTTTATCCCTTGTAGTTCTTCTGAGCCTTTGTTTTTAGAGTATCTATTCACGCTAGTCATCTTACTTTTCCCTTCGTTGCTGGTTGAGTGCCTGAAAGGATATGACTAAGAATACCTGAGAGGTGTGTCTCTGTTCTCTGTACCTTTTCTTGTGCTTTTTCTTGATGGTAGGCTTTTAGGAACCATGTGAAATAATTACAGAAAAGCTTTTGTCCGGCTCTGATTTGGAGAAGCAAAATCTTAGGGAGTTAAATTCTTTGCCCAGAAATTCTTTGCAGAGGGCATGAAGGAGGAAATTTTTTTCCACTTCGACAGTGTGATTGCATCTGTATTGGAACATGTTGGAGATGATGTCTTTTTTGTCAGAGATGCAATTTCTCATTCTCATTTAATGTAGCTGTTCTAAAGCATAGAAATTTTAGAGCTTTTCAAGAAAACTGGAGAAAAAAATGGAATGTTTAATGTGGATAAAAGCTATTTTTTCTGTCATTTTGTTCTGAGAAATTACTGTTTTAGAATGAAACTCAAACAGATGAACAGAATATAGCACTTTCCCTTTTTCTGTCGGGTGTGTGTAAGGGATAGAGAAATCTTGCCAAAGGTTATTTTGGCAAGGTTTTAAGCCGCTGAAAACAGGATGTTAAAAATGGAAGAATTGTGCAACCTTAATTAGGCAGGGTAGTTAGTAAATCCTTTATGGAATATACGCTTAACGGTGTAACTTTCCAGTGTGAACTGAGCCAAAATACAGCTTCAAGATATGTAATCTGCTCAAGTTTATTACAGTGGAATATGAACTGTAATGCTTAAGATGACATGTCAAATGTGGGATTGCGTAGGCATGTAATTGCCCTGCTGTTGCCGTCACCACACCACAGTTGAGATAATAGTCCAGCTATTTGAATACGCAGTTACTGAAATAAACAAGGTTAATACGTTTGCATTCCTAAAAACATTCCATGACACCAGTGAGGGATTCTGCATATGAAGCTGTATTTTAGAAAAAAATTTTTTTCGTCTTCCCCCACAAGCATTTCAAACAGGGAGTGCCACTGAAGAAAGCCAGTCCCAGCCCTTCAGACTCATCCTACCACCACTGCTTCAGTTTTTTTGGCCAAATATTTTAATGATTGTGTGGTGATCTGGATCACGGCCCTGAGCAACACTAAAACTACCCACCCCCTTTTTTTGCTGGGTGACTTGCAAAACACAGTCCCTAACCTAGTTCATTTTGTGGGTGTGGTGAAAGAAGGTGGGTAAAAATAGCAAAGGGAAAGAGGAAGGAACTGTCTTTCGGTGACAGCACCAGCTTTAATGTATTTGTTGAACTAGTGCTTATGGCCCAAATTCAAGAAAGCAATCCTGTGCAGGAAAGGGCCTCTAGTACATGAATAAAGTGTCACTGAAGTAGACTTCTTTACCTTTTCTTACGATTTTGTTAACTGATTAGTGTTGTTTAGACTGGAAAAGTGCCTTCTATAAAGTTCCTTTAGAGAAGAAAACTAAGCCTAGGGTGAGAACAATGAGTTATCGTAAACCAAAAACTGGTTGATAAATGAATAAAAAGACAAGTGTTCATTTTGATGAAAGCTTAGCAGTGGGGTCCCTCTGAAGTTTTTGTACGCGTACTGTTTGAGTTTGTCAGCTACAAAGACAGTTGTAAAGAACTTCAGAAGTTCTTTGAGCTGTGTGAATAGCCAACAAAATGCAGAAGTTGTTCAGAGTTGAACAGTCCAAAATAATAAACATTTAAGGAAATTAGCAGTTTAGGAAACAGATTAGTATCAGTGGAGAGTTTACAGGAAGTTTTGGCTCGGTGCACAGCTGTACATTATGTTATAAAATGTGTAAAGAACAAGATGAAGAATAATAAAAATATCAGTGGTTCAACTTTGCACTTTGCTGGTTTTGATTCAGTTGTTTAAAAGCTATTGAAGTCTTAAAAAGGGACTCTGAGGGCCAACAGCTTCATTAGAGCAAGCTGAAATCAAATCAGAACAATTTAATTCACAGCTGAACTTGAATTGGAACTGAATTGGACAACTTGGTGATTCTGTTCCCTGGGCAGAATAGAGTAGAAGAGATGCAATCTCCCTGCCTCTGTGAAAAAGAAGGGGACTTTTAGTGTTATTGGAAAGTAGAAAATTAAAGTCTTTTATAAGACAGGAGTGCCTGGAGTTTTTGTTTGTTTTTTCATAAATACTTTCTTTCTCTTTTCACAAATACTAACTTTGCAGGATAGCGTCAATGGTGTTACTTCTTTTGAGTCATACAACATAATCTGAAAACTTTAAACCTCATGGTTCTAAAAGGTAAGGTATTGTCCCTATTTAAGGAGTCTAATAGTTTAAACCAGCTTAGAGATTCACCTTGGTTTTGTAATTTAGGGAAAGGGGGAGAGGAAAGATTAATAGCTTTATTACTGCTTCTCACTTTCATAGGACTAAAAATAGAAATGGTGTTCTAAGAGCAAGGGCCAGCATTGCTGCTGTTTGGGAGGGCACGGGTTCTGGAAAGTTGATTCATTAGGACAATGGCATGAGTGCTTGTGGGTGTGTTTTTTTTGGTGGCAAAAAGGAAGATTTTGTCTGAGGTTTTTTAGTTTAGTTTCATTTGTTTTCTAGCATCCCAGAGTTACAAATGTGTGCAGTTTCTGTGAAAGTCTGTAGTGTCTGTTTGCCAGAACTGGGGAAGGAAACCCGTTAATATTAAGAATGTGTGGTTTTGGTTAATTAAAAGCATCACTTAAGTTTGAGTGTGGTGTTTAGGGTGGGCCATTGAACAGTATTTTAATGTAGTTTGGTGACTTGGATATTTTATTATATATGTAGATTAATGTGACTGTTAAGTGTAGTTTCATGATGGGATTAAGCTACTTGTTTAACAGCTATTCTTTCTCTCACCCCTCCCACACTTCTGATTTGCCTCCTTGCAAATCTGTCTGCGATTGACCAGATGGTTCAGATTTCAGACATAATGGTGTTCTCACGAGTTTTGTGGAAATTGGCAGCTGAGTGGAGGAGAGAGACACCCAAGTTAGTGCCTCAGCCGAGGGTAGCGCAGGCAGATTTGGCCATCGTATGTCTTGTTTGACATTGGCTGCACGTCCAACCAGTGCATCAATGGTTTTGGGTTTGCCACAGTGCCAGCATATCTTGTCCAGCCTGTTGAGGAGAAGGAGGTTAGACAACAAGTTTTTGGGAAACCAGGCTTTGAGACTTCTGCTGCTTCTGGAGCAACGTGTTAATCTGGCAGTGGCAGACGGTGTATGAAGCAGCATCCTTTCCTTCAGATGATGCTTAGTCCCCCTTGCTTATCATAGCCTTTTAGATCCTAAAGGCATATGCAGATAACTGTTTGGTCTTAATATTAGGAAAAAGGATAAGGTGGTAAAAGAACTTACAGTATTGTGTTTTTAAGACTTTGTATATAAAGCAGGAATTGGCGTAGCCTCCTAAAAGGAGGACTGGAAGGGCATCAACCTGACTGAAACTCTCAAGAAAGAGCAGTGATGCTCAGATTACTGTAGGCGAGGCAGAGCCAAAGAAAAAGTCAGTTATGAATCTGACCCAGGGACATGTACAAACATGAGGCTTGAGGTATATTTGAGTGTATTTGGGGAGACCTGGAAGAGAGCAATGGTGTGGGTGGAAAGCAGCGTGAGGGTCTGTCAGAAGGGTTTGGTACCACCGTGAAGGCACTACATTAGAAATGTGGCCTTTTGAGTTTTGTACCTGAACCTGTTCTGTTTTGATATGCATAAATATATATAGATGGCCTGGCAAAACTCCAGCTCTGGTAACTGCCAGTTTCCATTCCAAATGCATTCTTCTTTCATATCCATTTTTATTTCCTGTGCTTGTCTCGGGCGTAAAATTCATCATTGTTCCTCCTAGCAACAGCCTTACTTAGAAATACAACCATAGCCTGTGTATACACTAATATAATAACATGAAGGACCTATGAAGTTCAGTTTACATTTGTAAAAATGCTTTCAGATGCAGGTACGGTTAATATAAATGACTGCTAAGCCTCTTGCATGTAGTGGATTACATGGAAACAAACAGATAAATATTTTTCTTGTATTTGAAACTCTTCTATTTGTATCATCAAACCTAATACTTCACTTTTCTAACCCAGTAATGTAGAAAGGGAAAGTGACAACAGCAAGGCCTTTGCCTGGGTACTTCTGTTGTCTTGGATGTGTTGAAAGATCATTTGATGCCTAACTTGGGCTTCTGGAGTTTGATAAGATTTTTACAGGCTGGAGAAGCACTTTTGTCCGTTATCTATTTCAGAGGGAGAAAATACTGAAACATGCTTTCCCCCCACCCTTTATTGCTTACATTATTTGCAAATGTTTTAACAGCCTACTAAACTTTACAAGCTAAAATGCAGAGCTGAGTTCATGTAACCACGAGCAGCGTTGCCGTGTGTCACTGTAGGAAGGCTAAGGGTTATTTGGGTGGCTGCTCTGGTGAAGAAGGAAGCATAGCAGGTGGCCTGCTCCTTCCTTTGCCAGTCCCATTACCACCGCTTTCTGATAGTTTGAAAAACAGTATGGTAAATCCGAGTGTCTGGTCAAACCTTGAGGCAGGGTTTCTTTGAGCAAAGTACGGAGGATTTAGTAGGGTAGTTAGATTAGATGTTTGAAGTGTATTGACCAAAGCTCTTACTCGGTGGAAGTGCTAGACTTTTGTAGCCTGAATAAATTTATTTTTGCCTAGTTTTCTTTTTGTCTGAGGAAAGAGTAATTTGTAACACTTTGGGCAAGTGCTTCATGAGTAATCCAAGGCACTTGTAGCCACAGATCACAACAAGTTGCATGTAAAGTGCTTACAGTGCCTATTGCTACCCACAGACTTAGGACTATTCACATTAAACATTTAATTGTAAAGTGGAATTTTGAGGTTCATAATATCCTCTTGCATTTGTGGCACACTTGCTGTATTTGAAATGGAGAAGTCCATTTCCACAGTCTTTCACAACTCTTGTTAAACCCATTTACAGGTGCTCTCCAAAGAATCTGCTCTGCAGATAAGTAGTGTTTTTCACTGAAGTACTCTGAAGTCTGGGTTGGTTTTTTTCTCATTCCCCCAGCATTTGTCTGCTGTCATTTTTACCATTTGTTTCCAATGTATTGAAAAACTTGGATCTGAGATGTGGATTTTTTTATTGGGTTTTTTTTTGGGGTGTGGGTTTTTTTTTAATTTGAGGAGGGAGAAGAGAGAGGAAGAGAAGCCTAAATTACCATCATTGCAGCAGCATATTTCAAAATTGAGACCTGGGTATTTAATTGAAAGGTGTATTGAATATTAGTCTGTGTGCTAAGGATGAAGGGTAGGTATTGGAGCCAGCCTTTCAGAATGTTTGAATAAATTTGTTTGTACCGAGTCTGACCATTTTATGTCAGTAAAAAATACTACTGAACCTCCCAGTAAGATTGTCAGCCACAAATCCAAGGTATTTTTTGTAGTTGTCAGCGGGTGTAAGAGGGTTATTTGTTCTGTAATGGTAACAGATGCTGGAGAGCTAAACTTTTTTTTTAAATTAGGAACAGTAAACTTTCTGCTATTGCTTTGAGGTACATCAGCTAGAATAATCTAATGAGGGAGGCTGTTTTTTCCTGCTAATTACTTCATTTGTGATAGCCTGAGAGTACCACTGAAGGCCTCACTTCTGATTTTATGATGATGAACTTCTGCTTACTGGCAACCTGAAATGTGGCCACGCTCTTAATTCTTCAGAGTTGCTGAACTGGTATGGGATAACCTGGGGTAAATTTAAATATGGTAAGATGCTTTGTTGGCTTGAATCTTTTGCTGCGTCATACTAGCAAAGGTACTAGCTTAAGTTCCCAGCTAGAATTATTGTCATATACTTGCCAGCATGCTTTTCAAACTTGCTGTGGCTTCTTGTTTTAATAATGGGACTTGCATAAACAGAAACATAAAACTGAATATAGGAATTTGTTGTTATGCTAAACTGCATCATTAGCTTCTTATTGTTTTAGGATAAGATATTTTGATTAAATCTGTGGTAACTGAACATAATTTTCCCCCTGGCCTTTATAAAATCCACTATTTGAAAAAAATGAACATAGTATCTAAAATGTCCAAGGGGAAACGTTTTTACAGTTCTTGTTCATGTTATAACTTCTTTGTCATAGACTGTAGCGTGGGTGAGAAGTTTAATAAAGTCCTTGAATCCTAATGGTGCAAACATTTAAGGCTTCTTTTAAAAGGTTTGTCCTTCTGCTTCCTTGCATCTGTATCCAGTTATTTTTTGATTCTTTGCATGCCTTTCGTTATTAAGTTTCCCCTCCACACTGCAGCTTGAAAATGTCTAATGGTTCTGTTTTGTGGTATATGGCAATGCTAACCCACTGGAACTGGAAGATGGTGCAGAGGTGTATGGAGGGAGGAGAGAATAGTGCTGCAGCTGTTTGATTAGTAGCCAGTTTTATTGCTTGAGGATATTGATTTTTAGATTATGCTACTTCTGCAATCTCAAAATACACCATTTGAATATGTATTTTTGTTCTTACGGTCATTCATGTGCTCAGTAGCTCAGAATTGACTGAGTTGAAGAGGTTTAAATGGTCAATGTCCTTCAAGTAGAGACAAGCTCCTCAGTTCTAAGGTCACTGTAGGGAGACAGTAAATAAATGCACAGAATGGCCCTTTCCATGTAGGCCAGAGATAATTTAAACACAGATATAGGTTGTAGAGACAGAGATAATCTAAAAGGAAAGCATTTTCCAAATACATCTGGCACTGCTTTTATGTGGTGATTATTTGTACTATATCAGCTGGGCTGAAAAAAATCAGCTGTATAACGAGAAAGCATCAACAGCGTTTTTTACTAACTTAGGCAAGCCCTGAAGAATATGAAGAGGCAACTGTGAGGTAACTGAACTTCATTTAGATAATCAGAAGGTAATGACTAGAGCTGGGATATTGGGGTGGTCTTGCCACATTCAGAATTTTGATGTCCAGAATCTTGTTGGTTTTCTTGATTTGAACCTTCAGCCAGTCATTAAAGTCATGCAGATTGCTCCTGTTAGGAGGAAAATATTATTAAAATCTGATATTTTTTTTTAAATCAATATGACTTATTTAAAGGATATATGGAAAATCATGTTTTTCTGAGCCTAGTTGGATTTGAACACTGGGAAAATGGTTTCCTTGCTCCGTAGTGTAATTAGGGGTTCTTTTAACCTGGCACATCCTCTGAAAAGCATAGTCTTAGTTCTTACCTGTAGTCACCCTAGCAGCTTTTCTCGATATGTACCCTTTTGGCTGTAACCCTTGCCTGCACCCAGTCCAGGTGGTACAGTTCTAGAGCTAAGTAGTTGAATGCTTGGGGGCTGATCAAGCCTTTTTACCATGCTGTTTGATTAGGCTTGGTAAACAGAGATGAATGCAAACTCTCACTTGGAGTTTTAGGCAAGTTCCTCATCTTGTTTAAAGAAAAAGTAATGTTTGCTCACTTCCAGGCCTATTACAGTTTTCTGGTTCCTGTATTTGATAAACCTCAAGGCACTTCAGAGAATTTCATGGATACCAGAAAACCCTTGATTATTTACCTCTCTAGCTTTGATATAAGTGCACTAGAATAAAGTGCTTTATCAGCTTCCTATGAGAAATTGCTCCCCTTTGTGCAACCCGGTGCCAGTTTTCTGCATTCTGCATGTCTTTTACCTGAAAGAGCCTCTTGTATAGTGCTCTGAAAAGTTTATGGTACCAAAATATAGAGCAACTTAAAACTTGCAATTAAAAATGGAAATGGGACTTCCAACTCATGTCTTTTTATTCCTAGGTAGCCTCTCCAGTCCCTTATCCAGTAGGTAATAACTAAATTCCATTGACCTCTTCCGCTGGCCCCAGAAAGACTTGGTATTCCATGGCCTTGGGGGTGGTATTTGTTGTAAAGATTGTTGAATATGCCATGTTATTTCTGCAGCTGTGTTTTGGGGGAAAAAAATAATCTGAAAAGCTTCTAGATGCTCTGGTTTCCTTGAAATTATATAGGAATCTTGCAATCTACAAATCTTAAAAGGACAAGAAGTGGCCATCTCTTCCTGGGTGGGTTCATTGCTATATGCCACCAATTACTTGCTATTTAAAGCCATACTTTTAACTGACTGATTTGGAATTCTAGATCAGGTTGGTCAAGCGTGATCT
>VZTV01060390.1:0-10903 GCA_013400875.1 Anhinga rufa
AAAAAAAGAAGAAATGGAAAAATAATCAGTACTCAGGCAAATGTTCATGTTTGTCAAAGGGACAGAACTTGCAGACAACTTTTTGTCTCATCAAATTCCAGGATAAATTTTTTTTTCACTGAAGTGGACAGTAAAAACTATGGTGATGCTGGATCCAGCTCATGGGAAATGAGGTGCTTTTCTCTTTCAGATAAAACTAAAATCTGTCCCTAATTAGGGTAAAAAATACAGCAAAAATATGATCTCTTTTGATTACCATATAAAAGCCACATCAAGAATCAAGATCTAGTATGTCTTTTCTGTAGTCAAGGTGCAGAAGGGAGTATCAGTAGCTCTACTGTATTTCCTTTCTCTTATGAGGAACCCTGTGTGCTTAAAGCACAAGAGTCAGTGGTTTAACAATGGCAAAAAATGCTGGGTTTTGTAGAACATTAAATCACTTAGTTTGTGATGACCAACTGTGTGCTCTGATTTAGCAGCATTTATGGGGCACTTTCCCTGGGAGAACCTGTGTGTGTGTCATTTCCCAAAAAGCTTTTCTCTTCATTGGTGATGTGTTGTTAGGAAGACAGATAGAAACACAAGGCTTTTGTGGAGATTTCTCTGTCTTCTAGAGACGCCAAGCAATTCAGAAAGTTAGGAGTTACTTCAGAACAGCTATTTCTCCACTCCCTTTCCTGTAAATAATTATGTATTAAGGATCTGCTTTTCTGTTAGGTTGTGGAATGTAACCTTAAAAACTTTTTACAAAGATTTATTCCTGTCATAAGGTTAGAATATAAAGAGTTGGCTGAAGCTAACAGCAGGCTAGAGTTTCTGAATAAATGAAACTAAATACAAGAATGAACGAATTGAATTAAATCCAAGTATGTGCTTTAAGTTAGCGTTGTGCAATTGCAGGAGTGTGGATTTTGTTTCTTTTCTCAGCATTCCCTTCTCAGTGTTAGAAGATAAGAAAACAGTGGCAATAATAAAACTCTTCACTTAAATCGAAAACAGATGTAAGACAATAGAGGAATATGTCTTCCTTAATTAATGCCATAGAAATATGATACATCAGTTGACAACCACATCTCACTGACTGCACAAGTCATAACCAATTCACTGTGTTGTGAATTTGATATAATGCTTAATGTTTCTATGCAGCACCTGACATTTCAGTAAAAGTAGTCTGATTCTTTTGCTGCTCTTCAGGAAGGACTTGCATCAATTGACCTAATCAATTTTAAGTATTTATAAGTATCAGTTAAGGAAGGCTGGTATCAGTGAGTAGCTAAAAGCTGTATGAGCGCAAGGAATCAGGCCTGGTAAGTCTTCCTGATTCTAGTGTTGGGGGCTTTCTACTGTGTAGAAAACAAACAAACAAACAAAAGAAACCCCCACATACATTAAATAAAGAACTACATAGGATTTAAGTTGCTCATGTGTGTTGCAGTGTAGTCACAATGTTACTGCTGGACCCTAGTGTCAAAAACCGCCACTGTCAAAATCCAACTGTAATGAAAACAGTGCATACGCAAAAGTGTCCTATTGCTTTTGTTCTTTTTTTCTCTGTTAGAAAAGAATTCGTACTGTAAAATAGTAGAAGCCAATTATAATGATCTCTTATTTATTGACATCTTGCTCAAACAGCTAGCAAAAGAGAGAGTTGGTATAACTGCTCATATTTTCCAATGCCTCTTTTTTTATTAATGGATCGGTAGCTTCACTTCTGCAGAGAGGATAATAACTCTGAGTTAGGAATTAATCTGATATAATTGAATTGCTCAGGACTCTTATCAGTCACTCCAATTGCTCAGCTGCTACTGTATATTTGACAATCGCTTCCTAGCCCATGCCGCTTTTCACCTGGTGTTCTTTCTGCCTGGCTTTGGTTGTCCTGTCTGTCAGCTGTCTGCCACTACAAGGGCTAAATAGGTCTATTATGAAATATGAATAACAATTTGCTCATCTCCCCAGAGCAGCTGCAAAAAATATCTGTTTTCAGTGCTGGTATAACTATTTCCAAACAGTGAGTATGTATTTCTTGTGGTGTAAAGTTGAATTTTACTCTTGCCCATATTGGGTAGGTAACTCCACAAGTAAACTCCTTATTTTTTACAGTAGCGCTCAGAGCAGATTGGTTACTTGAAATCAGAAGGGGTGTGAGATGTAGTGATTTTTGCAAATTGATTTGAGTGATACTTTTAGCATATTTCATCTTAGATATTGATTAAGACCTGGGTGGTTTAAAGAGATGTCGGTCATACTCAGCATGTTGCAAGGGGCAATCAAAATCCTGCAGCTTTAGCGTGGTGAATCTTATCACATTAACTTTGCCATAGCAAAGCTGGATGAATTCATATTAATCTATTGGGATCAAGGGAACAACTTGGCTACATTGAGGTAACAACTTTGCTACATCAAAGCACAAATAAAAATATATATTTGATAAATGAACTACTAAATAGAGCCATTGACAGAAGCACAAGGAATAAAACTGTAGGGAAAACCAACAACAATACAAACCAGAGTTCCTTTTATATCATCTGTTTCATTATCTTGTTGAATGCCATGTATTAAAGACTCCTGAAGAAAATTAGGCTTGGTTGTGATGACTTTTGGTTTTCATAGGCATTTTCATAATTGTAACAGCTACTGATAACTCTTCTGTGTTTAGTCAGCACTAGAAGCCAAATGTACTCATCTAATGCTTCCTGTCAAGTTCAAATATATGAGGACACATATTTTCTCAGACTCACTTTACATTAATTTGGCATATAAACAAATTTTACTGTGTTAATTTATTTTAGGAAAAAGTACTCTTTCATTTTAAAGTCCTGTTTAACGTTGTGAATTGCCAGACATAAATGTGAAACAGTACTCCCTTTTCTTCAGGTGTTTTGTTGATAGCACTGTTCTGCTGTCAGCAAGCACAAGGGAATAAAGACATGCAAGCAAACTTCTGAAGGACCTGATCTGGCAAGGAAGGATGAGCATGACTTTATATAGTAATTTCTAAAACTAATATGATTGTACTTTGAAATATGAAAGTAAGCACTGTGCACTCAAATTCAAATTTGTTAACCTGCTCATATGAATGAAGTTGTACAGATACATAACTGTATTAACTGTGTCCTACCAAGTGGTTGTTTTATTATTATTATGGCTAAATATGTGCAATGTAGTCATTACAACTAACAAAGTGGTGGGTATAGGACCTTCCTAATCTGAAGAAGCTAAAGGTGCTAAAACCCTCATAAGAGTTATCAGCATTTTGCTGAATTGAGCCTTTGTAAAAGTTCTCATTAGAAGCCAGTGTAAGGCTTTACCTTGTCCTTGTGATGCAAGAGAAATCAGAATGCATCTTCTGTAATGAAGTCTGTCTTCCCTCTGATTTAAGTTTGCCCTAACAGACTATATTAAACAATAAAAAATTATTAGATCTTTAAAAAGATGACATTATGCAGTGATGGTAATCTCTGACGATATCATAAATACCTGTTTGCCATTAAAGACAGCCCATTGTATATCTGTGTTGGTTCATCTTGATGAAGAGAAAAGGGTGCAATCAATCAAAAATAATACCGTGTCATAGCAATACATGTCAAGCCTAAAATAGCATCTATAATAAAGATCTCTAAATACAAATAAAGATATCACCAATTCTTTTACTGGGTAGGGACTGACTTGCAGTCCCTTCATTTTCTGCTTGCACAGCTTACCTGATGTGACCTGATGATTGCTTATATTGGCATCAATTTATTTGCTGACAACCCATTTTGTTTGTTTGAATCACCCATTTTATCAAGCTAATTTTCTGTTGTTGCAATACTGTCTGCTGATTTAAAAAAAAAAAATAAGGCTGCTCGAAAAATGAATGCTTTTCATCCAGGATGTTTTGCAAGTCTCAAGGTATATTTGCCAGTTTTTACAGATGAAACTCCCAGGAGACTCAGCAAATCAAAATTCCATTTGTACAGAGCTGCACCTCTTCTGGGAGAATATAAAGGAACCCATGGGTGCATTTTAAAGGAATTATATATAGGGACTGGAATCTTTATGTAAAATCAGAGCTGTCATTCCTCTCATTTGGTCTAAATTAACAAATAACTGACATTGAAGACAAAGTCATGTTGTATGACCTTTTGTTTTAATTCAGAACAGTCTGATTGGCAGTTGATGTGGCAGATATGACTGGATTTAAAATGCTTTTTGAAATGTGGCCTTGCTCAGAGGATGGAGATAAAGAAAATTATTCCTGGCACTGCATGAAGTCCAAAGCTGTCAAACCATCCTAGTGTGACTGTGTAGGCCTTGACACAAAGGTCTGTGAAGTACTCACTGTATCTGTGGGTTTCTGGGCCTGGGAAATGCCAAGTCTGGAGAGGAGCCCATGATAGTTCCCCAAAAGTGACATCTGACCATGAGCAAAAGGAAGGCTATGCTGTTGCGATTTAGTGGCTCTGTTTGTTGGCTCTGTGACTTGAAATAAGTGTTACAGTCTGATAAGTAATTAAAATGTGACTTTTATTCTAGCAGGTTTTTTAAGAACTGCATAAGAAATCAGGGTGGTAGCAGAGAAAGAATGAGAAGCAAGTGTACACAAAAGATAATATAAAGGCTGAAAATCTAAGGATGAAAGAGCTAGAGAGAGCGTCAAAGCTAGTGGGACTCTATGCAAACTGAAGTTGGACCTTAGTTCATGTGACTGCAACTTTAATGTTTACCAAGAATTTTTTGCTCCTATTTCCATACTGCTGAAATGGAGGACTGCTTTGGACCTGTAAGGAAATTACTATATCATGTTCAGTTGCAGTTTCCTTGTTTAACTTTCATAATAATACTTAGGACTGAAGTAATTCTTATGTTTGATTTGCTCAGGAATTCAGTTTGTAGAGTTGCTCAGACCAGGGAAGCAAAAGGGAAGTGGGGTGGTATTTTGAGTGTCCTTTCTGAACCTTAATGTAGATTTAGGTTAGGCTGCTAGTGATGTTTATGTTTGATTATTTTTGAGTTGGATTTTGGTTTGTTTGCAGATTCATAGTTTTGGGATTATTTAAAGTTAAGTATTCATGTGGAAACTGTACTACTACTGTACTATTCCTTGTTTTCCTAAATGTGTCCATGGGACACATGCCTATGGGAACAATGCTGAGTATCTTCACATATTCATGCCCCATTTTTGGCCATGAGTTCACAGTCTGTGTATGCACAGATAGCTCCCATCTGGCCCCCACCTGAAGTCCTTTAGATGAAAGTAGATAACTGCGTTGGGGTTTGAAGATTCAAATTCTTTACCAAGAGGATGAAGAGGACAGCAGACACTAGACCAGTTGCTAATGTTTAGTTTTGCCTAGATGCCTTTGCAGTGCACCAACTGTAAGAGTACCAGCAAAGGTCACTATAAATTGTGCGTACTGAGATGAAATAAGCTCTCACATTAGGCAGAATGTATTTTTTTCTTTTATCTCCTTTTAGATCTCCTTGTCAAAGAGAAAACTAAATATATTAAGAGAATTAGTACTGCAAATTGCCTAGAAGCATAAACCCATCCCAAATTTTGCTACAAGAAAGGAGAAATGGCCTAGCTATTTACACTACTGTAAGGTTTGTCTGTAAGTAAAAAAAGCATAATTTCTTAGTAGTGTGTGCAGATGATATGAATTCATTGTTTTCTTCTTTATCATCGCCCTATCCCTCCCATCTCCTCTTTTGGCCCCCGCCCTGCAAAGCTGGCCCCTCAGTGCTTTCAGTGGAAACAACTATTGTAGGATCACTACTGAGTGTAAAGTACTTATATCTCCTGGGATTTGGGATAACTATCTTTGACTGAGGACAAATCAAAGCCAAATTACAGGAAATGGTAATATAAACTCCTTTGCCTGTTCTGCACAATTACTGCTGCTGTTGCTGCGCTGGAGCACAACAGAATTCACCTTATAGCACTTTCATAGCTCTTGTGTTTGCTTGTTGAAGAGAGCATGGTCAGGAACTGAAACAACTTTTACTTGAAAATACTTTTCTCAATCTCCCCTTTGCTCCTCTGCTCCACATCTTTCCCTTGATATAGCCTAAAGAAATCCAGACCAAAATGCTGGTTTCAGCTCTCCTGGGCAAAGAAATTAAAGCCCTTAGTTGCTAGTCCATGCAGAGACGTTTTCGTGGTACATCTCAAATCACAAACCTTAGTATGTTATAGCAACATGGCAGTAACTTGAATTTTGACTGTGAAGCTCATACTGTCTCACAGATATGTTTCACACTTAGCCTAAGGCAAACAAAAGCATTTAACCTTTGAGTTTAAGCACAGCATGGTCTGAAACAGTGGTGATGTTATTAGGCAGGAGGAAGTGTCCTGCTACATTACCGCATTCAGAGATGTGCTCAGTCCTAAGATATGACTGGTCTCCATTCTGCTTTTCTGTGTTACGTGTGGTCAGATCCTCTGTGTCTTATGGGATTTGTCCAAGAGTGTCTGAGAGCAAATAAACTGCTTCACTTTAGGTCAAGCTGTGGTGCAACCTAGTTCAAACATAAGGATGTTTCCACTGTGAGTAAGCACAGTTGTGAAACAGTTGCCAATTTGTGAAGATAAAGACTCAGTCAATGAGACAGTTTCAACTCCCACTCATACTATTGCCCTGGATGATTGCCTAGTCTCCTTGCTATGATCCAAATCTGTGTTTGGGGATGCCCTGATTTGCATAGTATTGATGTGATAGACTTCGTAGCTTTAAAGCCTCTATTGCTTACTGCAGCAGAGATCCCACTTTTGTTCTGATATGTTTTGTTTTGGGTTTCATTTTATACAAATAGAGGAGGCACACTGCCTCCAGTTAGTAATTCAGAGTACACTGCGAGCCCCCACTGTTTGTGGGGAGGTTGTGGAAGCAGAAGCTGCTGGAGCATCCTTCCCTGCCATCCGATGGGCTCAGCCATTGCTGCATCCCTTCTGGGGACAAAGCACCATCCCTCTCCCTTACCAGCCACCATCCAGTTTGCTGGCGGCTTCCCGGGGAGTTGTGGGAGTGGGGGCAGAGGGTCTCTGCTCCCTCCAGACCACATTTTCCAATGGGAAATCTTAAACTGAGCGTCTGTGTGCTCCCATGCTAGCACAGTCTGATCTTTGATACGCATATGTTTGCTTGCATGGGGCAAAAATGCAAGAATGCTAGAGAAGCCCTGAATTTTTGGGGTGGGAGTAGTGCTGTTTATTTTTCAGGTTGTTCAAAAATGTCCAAATGTATTAGTTGGAATTTATATTTGAAATATAGTCTGGTTCTGTATCTGAGGTAGTAGCTAATTTTTATAATTAAACTAAGACCACTACAAATTAAATACTGTGAAGGTCATGATGAAAGATTGTTAAATGCAGAGTTAAAAATGGTGATGTTAAACCAGTAGCTTAATAGTAGGAAGCAGAAATCAATATACATTAAAATATTATGCTATATTTACCAGACAGCTATTCACCATATACTGGGAGGTGAGCAGCATTGCTTGGCTAACATGTTACCATGTTGCAGAGTTGCTATGGCAATATCAAACCAATGAATAAACCACATCACAGAGACAGGGAGGTGAGTAAGTGTGAAATTGATTCAGTGGAACACAGGAATACGTGGGAGCCAAATTGGTCAAGATAAAATTTCTGGTAGGAAAATCTATTTCTTTTCACACTTCCAATATTTTATTATAATGACTTTTTAAAAAATTGAAATCTGATAGGTATTTTTTTCACCATAAACTCTTACGTATTTTTCATCTGATGCTATGTGTCTGTTTCAACATATATGGGCATTTAAGAAATATATACATGTGTAATGAATATAGCTAAATATTAAAAAGTACATAATGTTTTTTAAAGAAACAAAAATAATTTGTAGTCATATAAAATCTAGATAAGGTAAATTAAGTTGGGTATGAGTTCTGTATCAGCTGGAAGCTAATATTATAGAAGTTGTATTTGAAAGCATGTTTTCAAATACACCAGGCTTAAACTTGTCCTTTATTTCTAAACGTGTAGTACAGTCCTATAATCCACAGAAATGTCCTAGAAACAATATATGTTTTTGATAGCACATTGATATAACAAAACAAAGATATCTGTGCTTATAAATGGATTGTACAAATATTGATCATGCTTCATTGCCCTATTTTGTGATTTATGTGTCCAGTATTTGGAATGTCTTAGGGAGAAAATCTTCTTTCTTTTTTTTTCAATTATTTTAAAACATTCTGTGAAAAGAAAAATTATACTAAAATGTGCTGGCAGCAGTATATTTCTGTTACCCAGGGAGAATAAAATACATACCATGCATGTTTTTAATTAGGATTTCTGTTTTACTAATTCATCTCAGTTCAGTTGGACAATCAAATAATGATAAAGGTTTTAATTCTGGGAAAGGTCCTGTTGCAGAGGACTAGAAGGTTAGTTTGTTGTGTGTGAGTTATAAATGTTGCAAATTGATGTTTGTGTAAAGCATAAAGAAATCTATTTTTAGGACATTTTTTAGGCTGTCTGCTAGTTTTGGGCAGGAAGCATGCTTCTGTGAGGTTCCGTGCTTGTAGTTCTTATGCTATTAATTTGATTTAAACATGCTATTTATATCTTTAAAACAAAAAAATATGATCTGCTTTTCTGTTTCATCCCCAACTCCCCCAAGAATATTTTTATGTCCAAGCCCTTTTTATTTATTTTTTTTTTTGTGAAGAAAACTATGTGTGATAACAATGTTAAATTAAACAGCATTAAGTTAAATTTTATTTTTTTTTTAAGATGTCTGAATGGTCTTATCAAGTACAATCAATAAAATGAAGAATATAGTTTATCTAAAGTACTACTGTGTCACGTAAAAGCTACTGTGCTACTGCTTTGGTTTCTGTAGTTCAAAGCAGAACTGAATAGCTCGATTTATTTACAGACCAGAAACCAATATTTGGTTGCATTTACCCTTTTGGCTTAGATTTTAGAGAATAACATTTGCCAAATTATTGGCAAAGAAGTTGCTGACTGATGTTTTTTACATTGGGATGGAACAATAAGGGAAAGACAAACACAGGGTGAGGGTTGGTTGAACACAGAAGCTTTTGTGATCTGGAATTTTAAAGGTAGGAATAAAGCTCTTCTGTGACACGATAACATCTTGAAGTCCTTCAATTACACATTTTCCTGCATTTCCCTGCAAGTGTTAAGCTCTGACTAAATAATCTTCCTAAACTCGGTTCATGTGATGGTGAGCAGCTGCATTTCAAGAGATTGTGTTGTTGTGAACAGAATCTCCAAATTAATTGGGCAAACCTAGATAGATCAATGTTGAACAGATGCAAAAAGAAATAATATCGGCCAGGAGCTAGTTTGTGCTGTACACCATATACGCATGAAGTGTCTTTCTTCATTTGTCACTGACCATTTTAGCTGTACAGTGTATGAGACCAGCTGTGCACTGATACTTTGCAGAGGCAAAGTTATCACCATGGAAGCTTCTGCCCCCTGCATGGCCCAGCCCACCGGTGCGCTCTCCTTGAGCTATGCCGATGGCAAGGCTGGCCTGGATGAGATCAAGCATGCAGCTGAAATAGTGGAGATGTTATCTTTGAGTGTAGGTGCTTTCAGAAGAGGTTCAGTTTTCCACCTGCTGCTTTGACTTTCTCACTTTTGGTGCGTATGGTGCCAAATGTGCAGATTTGTTGCTGGTTTGAAAGCAAAGGAACATCTATTCCAAGAGGTCTCTGTTTAAAAACCTGCTTATTAGCAGAGCTTGGTAAGTGGTCCGGTGTGTGCACAGCCACTGTGCCACTGCAGACAGTGGTTCACATCCAAAATCCTCAGAAGCAGTTTTTAAAGCCCAAGTTCTTAGTGAGACAGACATGGCTAAGAAACAAGCCTTTGGGGCAGGGAAGGAAGAAATATCTCTTCAGGAGGCCAGAAGCACGCCCCAGATCAAGTGGGCTTCTTTTCTCAGCAATGCATATTGCTTCACCTTCAGCTTTTTATTTCAGCTTTTATCTCCTGTAAAATGAAATTACTTAGCTTAGCTGCCCTGAGTGGGCAAGCCATGATAGCTTTCCATCCCCATCCATGACTGGAAAAAATATATCAAACTAGTGGTACCTCCTCTTTCTGTCATCTGAAGCAGATGGTGACAAGGGTTCATTTTGGCAGAAGTGTGTATCCGGTCTTGTATCATCATAAGTGTTGTCTAAAGTGATGAGTGCCGTATGCTTCCTCAGCAGCATTAGTCTCCCCTTGCTGGCAGCTCTCACCGTTGCAGTGCAGTGCTCAGAGGTATACCTGTAACAGCACACAGAAATGAAAAGATGCAGGTTATGAGAAATGCGTGCCGGCTTCCACTCTAGGTAAGCAGTGGGGCTAGACACCATATGGCACTGGAAATTTTCTTCTGTCTGGACCGCTTTCAGGTGTGTGATGCCCTCTACTGTGTAGTTACAGTTTACAGATAAGGTAAACAGATAAGTTTGTCTTCATGCCAGTCCTTCCAATAAAACTCCCAGGTATGGACATCATGAATGCATGGAAGAAAATGCTGTCTTTACCCCAGTAGCTAACTACATATACAGTTCAGAAAATCCTGATCTGATGCTTTGCAAGATTCAACATGATGGAAGTGGCATTTTGAGGAAATTTTTATTTGCTTTCTTTTATACAGAACTCAGCACTGATGTAGTCTTCTCCTAGTCTCTTTTCTTATCCACTCTCTGCATTTGAGGTTGGTCTCACCTTTCTCCACACAATCCTGTGTGACAACAAGGGGGTACTGGGAGCAGCAGGGAGAGGCCAGCTCCCTCCACAGCATGCTCAGATTACCTCAGTCCAGGTATAATAAAGGGTGGGAGCATGTTCAGTGCAAGCGGAGCATTATCAAGCACTAATTCCTCTCAGTTATCACAGAATCACAGA
>VZTV01060396.1:0-19952 GCA_013400875.1 Anhinga rufa
CCGGATCTTGTTGCCTGTGTTCATGCAGAGAAACATTTATTCTGTGAAAAACTCCACTGAAAGCAATGTGCATGCCTGTAGAATAACTTTTTGCCCGGTCTGATTAAGAGAAAAAAACAACTGGCTTCTTTGGATGAGAAGAGTTGCACAGAAGTATGGCGTTATTTTTATACCCTTTCTTATTAATATATTAAACCCCACATCATTCTTCAGGGGAGTCTTCTCAGATAGATGGCTTTTCCATGGTGTATCCTAGACAGCCGAAATATCAGGAGGGTAATTTGTCTCTAAATTATGGCTGTTAGTAATTAATCCTCTTTTGCTCTGGACTTGAATGACCTTTATAAAAAAGCAGTTTAAATAAATAAATTTAAAAAAGTTTTAAAAAGGGCAAGAAATGAACCATCCATCCACAAACAAATACACTTTTGTCTTAAAGTTGCAGTAAGAACTACAAAAAGTCACAAAAAGACCTACAGCAGACTCAAAATATAACCCAGAAGATGTACACTAACCGACTTCTGCTGTATTTGAGGATAAAAAACTTTCCCGTAGTGGCAGTGGGAAGCCTGTGACCTATCCAAGGCTTGCCAAAGCCAGGTCATCTCTATGATAAACTGCTCCATCCTGCATTTCCATCTTGAAAAGTTTCCTGATGAAGTGAGAAAGAAAATGTCCGGCCTCTGTAGATATGGTGTTTCTGAAAACCTTGATCAAAATCAAATGTCTCCCTCCCTTTATTAGGAACGTTAAACAGAAGCAGCTGTGCTAAGGACATGTACGCTGTCAGTGTGACCTTCAGAACTGGTACCTGCTCACTGGTAATTACATAGCGATAGCTGTTGATCATATAGGAAGTGAATCCAACACCTTGTAGGAAATACCTTTGAGGAAACAGAGTCATGATGAAATGCTGCCCTGCTTTATTTTTGTGAGTGAATGCTAGCGTTCATAAAAATAAACTACCATGACAGATAAGAAGCAGACATCGGTTTTGTGCAGATTTTGTGCAGACTATTTCAGGTGAGACATCTCTGCCTGTTTGTGTGATCGTCTTGCTTGCGCATTTTTGGCTTGGACCTTTCCTTTTGTTAAAAAGGAGATGAGAGACCTTTTTGAAACTGTCCCAAATGTGTGGAGAAGGGCAACCTGTTAACTTAGTGTTTTAAAAAAGGCATAGGAGAGTATATAGAATGATTTCTGGTAAAACCATCCCTGTGTTTGAGCTGCCTTGTTTTTTTGGCGGTAGGCAATTTGGCTAAGTGAACAAGGCAAAGAATGGGAGTCTGGCTGGGAAGGTTAAGTAGGGAAAACCCTTTTTTGCAATATTTATTTTTTCCTCATCTGAAAATCTGGGAGCTTATCTAAAGAACAGTGGCGACTTCTCTTTCAGATACAGCAATCTCTTCCGTCTCAGATTCGTTATATGTGGGTTTAGGCTCTGTCTAATTGAGACTGCCTTATCTATGTTATTCTTAGAATCCAGAAGTTAATCCATAAGAGCTGCAAGTTTATCTTTCTCCTTTCTAGCCACATCTCAACTCAAAAAAGCCCATGCCATCACCCTGCTTTCCCTCATTTATCAAAATAACATGGCAGGTAATTCCTCTGGAAGAACATACGGTGAGATATGCAGGGCAGGACACCCACATTCCCAGGGCTCTTTTTGGGAGTGGGGGCTGTGGTGCCTAGGAGGTTTGGCTGGGTGGCTGGGACAACCGAATGCCAGCGCAGCATGGTGGGAGAGAGAACATTCTGGTAGGGAGGGCCTGAACCCCCTCCAGATCCCCATCTGAAAGCCTGTGCCTAGGGAGGATGCCCAGAAATGATCACCTCTTCATGGCGACTCAGAAGACTAAGATGTTCTCCCCTAGTCCATCAGTATCTCATCATACCCTGTCCTGTTTTGTGAATTAAGGCAAATCAGCAGTTTTCAGAGTTGTCAGCTCAGCACCGGTCCCCAGGCCTGCATCTACTGCACAGAGGAAGCCCATCCTGCTTCTCTCCCAAACCCCAGCGTATTCAAACCCGAGTCAAATGCCCACCTGGTAAATGATTATATTAGGTGTAAAGGTTCCCCTGGAGAACTGAGGCCTGTGTTTATTTGCAGGACAGGTGAGGTCTGCTCTTAGGGTTAAATGAGGGAATGGGATGTTTGCAGGAAAATATTTAAATAGTTCTGGTTCAGTGAGTGCAGATTCTAGTAAGTGCTGTAACAGAGGTGCATAAAAGGTGCTGGAAAGTTAACTGCTTGGCCAGATTTAGGCACAAATTTAACTCCCTTTAACAATTGTTTTCCTGAGCAATTGTTTGGCTTTCTGAGTATAAATATGGAGTGAAGCAAGTTTCCCACTTGCTTGAAGAGAATTTTCTGAATTTTCTCTTGCACACTTTTTGGGGTTCTTTTGGTCATGATGAAGCAACAAAACCAAACAGCTCACAGGGATGTGAATACATACACCTAATGCATCCAAATCTTAGATCAAGTCTCCAAATATGAAAGGACCAATTCAAATATGTCAAACCAATTTATTCCCAAAACTCAGGGATTTCCAATTCAATTTTGTCAAAGAATGTGATGTTTTAGTCTTCAGCTAAACCTATGAAAATACACAGTGGTGGCCCATGGAAAGAGTGAGGTCATCTACAGAAATGGTTAAAAAGCATGTATTGGGGAAGCTGCTCTATTGGCCTGGTGAGGAATATGTGAACTTCAGCGTAAGCCAAGTCCTGAAGCACAAAAAGTACTTTAAGATCAGTGAGTTGGACAATGTTGTTGATCCCTGGAGCAAAGAGGAAAGGTTCGAAAGAGCATCGACTCTATGAATGGCCCAAACATGAATACTTAGTTGACGGTTCAGAGAATCAGAGACATTAGGAATGGAAAAGACCTACAGGGTGAACTGTGATTATTCTGCTTCAGTGCTCTGTCCTGTGTTTCAAACTGGACACAGACTTCTCTGACTCAAATTTATTATCAGATAAAATATCAGATTTTATTATATGCCTTGTACAATCAGTTTGACTTAGGGTCCTGAGTCAGTCTCTTGTAGAGGGACTATTAAACTGCAAAACATGAACACTTAAGTCCCACTTAAATATCAAGAAGGACTTTTTGGTATGGTTTTGTGTTTGTTTCCCTGTGCCTTGCCTTGCCTTCCTTGCCTTTCCCTCTTTTTCCTTTTTAATGGGTTTTGAACACCAGCATGTTTTAACCTACCTACAAGGCCAAACTAATACTTTCTTCCGGAAGGGAAACATTTTCTTTCCATCGTGTTTGAAACAGGTACATCCAATGCAGGGAATCACACCGAACAAAAATCTGCTAAACAACCCTAGCTGTTTCACCAACTGAATGCGGAGTGCAGATCCTTTCCCCTAGCACATGATTTTTAGTGGTAGAAATAGCAAGGCATGCAAAAAAAGGTGAGATCTTACAAGAAAAGGAAATCGCTCCAAGTCATCCTTACAGAATCGGGGACAGAGGGGAGGAAGGAAGTGCGGGAACACGTGAAGAAAATTTCTGAGCCATTTCATCCTGTGGCCACATGTGGCACTCGTAAGCTCAATATGTGGCTATATTATGCGTGCTGATTTACAGAACCTGCAGGAGAACTTACATCTGAAACAGAGCAGGAGAACAATGCTTATCCCAACATTTTCTTGTATGGCATGTCAAGGCAACCAACTTGCACAATTAGAGAGGAATTTCAAGAGAAGCCATAAGAGCCATTGCTATACATGAAACAGTGCTAGCAATTTCTTCACAAGAGGTCCAGTGTTGTTTCTGTTGTCTTTCAGAAATCCCATGAAGCTAGCTGTCATTTTGATTCTGTAGACTGACCCCTGATCAAAGTTTCCCTCAGCTTTTCTGCTTTTTGACAAGAGCCCAGTCCCTGCGTGCTGGGCTTCAACCTTTCTTCCAACTCTGTTACTTTATGTAAAAGTTTGCAGACAGCAGGAAGAAGGCAAGCCGCAGCCTTCTTGACTGGCAGCAGTTCAACACGCTCGAAAATGAAGGCACAAGATAGGACAATGCTGGAGAGTCAGCCTAAATGAATAGCCGTCTTAGCTGCACACTCAAAGCAGAAAAAAATAAAATAAATTCCAAAACCAGAACACAGAAATATTTTACAATGAGGGTGGTGAGACACTGGCCCAGGTTGCCCAGAGAGGTGGTCGATGCCCCATCCCTGGAAACATCCAAGGTCAGGTTGGATGGGGCTCTGGGCAACCTGCTCTAGTTGAAGATGTCCCTGCTCACTGCAGGGGGGTTGGACTAGATGACCTTTAAAGGTACCTTCAAACCCAAACCATTCTATGGTTCTATGATTTCCACATTTCTCAAGATCCTGCTTGTGTTATGGTAGCTGCATGCCTCCTGCCAGGTGTCTTCTCTTTCCTTCTTAGGCTCCTGGCTTAAACCTGCATTGCTTCCTAAACAGACTGATTTTTCCAGTGGATCCTAAAGCTGAGTATTCTCTCAGTTCTTCTCAGAGTGTCAGGCTAAATATGTCAATAAATATATTTACATAGTCTTTGCAGCAAGACCTGGGCTTGGTCTGCCCATGCACTGAGCCTGTCAGAAGCAGTTTAGTCATCGACCTCTCTTTTACTGAGGTTTAACCGGTTTAACCTTAGTACTGCTGTACGTAGCTGCATGGCTTTAAGGTTTGCAGCTGACGTGCATGGGGCTGGCAAAGAACTGGGGTTGCATGAGCTTATGCAACAACCCAGGGTGATGTATTTACCGTCTCTGAGCCTGTTTTGGATGGGAGCCCTTTGAGTGGGAGAGGCACTTGGGAAAGACACTAATCAGGAACTTGCCAAACAACCTAACAGATGACAAATGTCTCCAGCATTGAAAACTAGAGGTGAAAAAGACCATTTGCATCTTGTTTACCTCTTCCTACCTAAGATCAGCTGTGACTCTACCTCATATATTTTATGTACTTTACTCTGATAGGCTTTAAATTACTCAAGTGATAAGGTCTATACACCATGCAATATGCCATACAGTAATTGCAGTATTTTTGAATGAACATTTATATTCTAGATAGACTGATAAGATTATTAATGATGTAGCTAAGGGGGTAGAACGCTACTCGCTTTTTATCAGGCTGGCCTTTAGTTAGGTGGAACTGTAATTCTTATTAACAAAAGCAACAGAATGCTGTACACAAGGTACTTAAATACTACCATGAAAGAAAGAACATCAATCCAAATGCTGCTGAAATGTATACCAAAGGATGTTTCTGTCACCATGGTTAATCTCTAAGAATGGCTGGGCTGATTGCTGAAGAAGTTCACCTCATTTTGAAAATCATCTGCATAACAACTCAAGCTTCAGGGGCACAGCGGAACAGGTTGCATCAGAAGTGTTAAAAAATAGGAATAAGGTCTATCCAAGCATTTCCTTCTATGCGTTAAAGTTATTTCAGTAGTATTCACGTCTCAGCCATACTGGCCAACCAGTAGAGATTTTTGCAGAAAGTTGCTGTTCTTGGATAGTCTGATGAGAATCATAAAAGTGACTTCAACATAATTCAGGCTTCAAACCTTTTCTGAGAACTTGCTCTAATTCTGGTGACCAAGTGCTGCAGGCTAATGCCATCCATGAAGTAGGCAATTATATCTGAGGGGGAATCAACCCCCCAAAAAAGCAATCCAAGCTACCCTGTGTCTTCAGGCAAGCTGCATAATATTCAATCCATACCACTGAAAGTGCTCTTCCAACTTTCTAATCTCAGGTATTTGACACTCAGCCTGAACTCATGCCAGTGATTATTTGCATCACTTTCCAACCTGCAACACTCTGTGTCTGTTATCTGAGTTACTGTCACTACCTCTGTGAACAGCACTGAGACCCATATGGCTGGATTTACTGCTTGACGGAATTAAATAAGCAGCACAACATCCACAAAATCGCTCTTTTTCAGAAAGATCCTAATGATTCTTATGCACTTTGTATCCAGCCCAACTGATCCAGACTCCCCTCCGTGTTCAGCAAAACTGCTGAACATTACTGAATATATTCTGCACGTACTGAGCCTTTTTCCTTGGCAGATCTCGGAGCTGATCCCCGTGCAGCCTAACCCCTAGAATACGTCCTATGTGCTTACTGAATTTTTCATGACAAATTCACACATTAAATCTGCAGGCGTTGAGGTGCACTGGGGAGCTGACATATTTACCCTTCCAGATCAGCACCACCGTTATCTTTCCTAAGGAAGCACAGGAGCACCTTTGTTTTCCAAAATAGGTGTGGGCAAAGGAAAGACCATGGTCCTCAGCAGTCACTCAGCTGCCACATCATCATTCTCCCCAAGTGCATTCCTTATGCCATTTATTAGCATTGCTAATACCAAGCACCTCATTTTTATGCCACTAGCAGTGATTGTGAAAGCCATACTGAACTTTCTAATCCATTTATCTATTAATTTATTATCTAATTAAGGCTCACAATGACAGTGCTATTTGTTTAAAAATGCCCTCAAACTAAACCAATGCAAAGCACACATGCATTCAAATCAATTAAAATGGTACTTGCTAATGTTTTCCTTAATCAGTTGGTAACTGTTCTGCTACCGTTTAAAGGAAGACAAAATTCATTTTAACTCCATCATAATCGTGTGACCTACTTGCATAGTGCCAAACTGATACAAATGGTTGTTACTGTCGTGTCATAAGGGCACGGAATAGTATCAGCTATGAATTTTGCAAAAGCCATCCTAGGAGTAAGGCTTTTTTGCATAAAAGGGACCCAGAACGTTAGTGTAAATGCAATCACTGAAAGGCCGGCAGGCAAAATGGAGATTTCTGAGGAGTTTGTTAAAGTTTACATCATATTTTGTGCTGCATCTTTGTGTTTTTTTCTCCCAAGGGTTGTGTCTTTAGCACAACAGCAGCAAAGTCTAGTGCCACATGCCTAACGCTTCCTGTTCATTACAGCAAAAGCATACACCAGTCTTCCTAAGTTGCTTAAACAAAGCCTGACCTCATTCCTCAGCTACTGAGCTGTGTCAGAGCCTTTCCACCACGCATCCACACACAGAGAAATCCTGCGTAATACCTTAATGCCATTTGTTTTGGCCACTGACTTCAAAAGCGGTTGTCCCTCTTGTTTGGATGCAAAATGTGCAAGGGCTGCACATCCAAACCAGGTGCAGATGTTACACCATGATCTACCTTCCCGATACTGTGAAAGATCAAACCTGTTGTTAATTGCTTACTGTTGCAAAGAATTTCTGGGGCACAGCTGGAAGAGAGCTCTGCTCCCTTACCTCTTTCCCTGCCCCCAGAGCTTGCGGTAGTAACAGCACAGATTATCATGCTGGAGAGGGTTGCTCCATTTGGTTATTTAGAAACATTTTAAGAGCATCTTTCAAAGCCCACAGTAATGCACACTGACACCAAGGTCTGAAACGCAAATCCCCGTGGACTCAGTCTACCTGGTTCAGCCTGGAAATGCATGGAGGGACGTTCATTCTGTCTGGAGATTTGTGTTTGAACATGATTAAGGACAATGACTGCTGTTTTTCCCCTCCTGAGTGAAGCATCACTTTCCCTTCTGCTCATTATTTATAGTACCGCATAAGATATTTTTAAGATCAGGAAAGGCAGAAAAAGACAGATTGAAGATACATATAGCTGTAGTTTCTTTAACTAAGAATGACTAAATAACATTTCTCAAGCAATTTACTTCTTGAAAGGTTTTTTTCCTCTTTTCTTTTTAATACTAAACTGGTAGCCAAAAGAAAATGAAATGCAATAAACAGGATATTTGTACATACTACAAGTCAACACTCGTATTAGCAGAGTTTTAAAACTCCACCTCTGCACTGACTGACATGACACAGCCATACCTGGGATGAAAATCACTCGCTTTGCCTGAATTTTATGCAACCCTTTTAAAAAGTGAAGAAATAAACTTGAAGAGACCTCTTTTCCTTTGCAAGGGAAAGCAAGGGAGCGGGAGAGAGCTCTCAGGGTCTGACCTTGCTCCTTCTGAAGTCCAGAGGATACTATCTGTGAGCTCAAACCCTCACTGCCTTCCAGCACAAGTGTCAGCCCACAGGCTTGCAACTGGTTTTCAAGAAACAGCTGAGCCACCTGAAGAGTTGCTCTGCTTTATCAGTTCAGTGGGGATTTGTTTGATCAGATTTACTGGATGTAGTCTTCCTGAGTGACAGCCGTGGGTCTGAGTAGCAGATGTGTGTTCAACAAAGCACGTTCCACTCCCAGAGCTTATTTCTTTCCTTTTGTGTGTTATTTACCTTGGCTGACATTATGACACTCAATTAATCTTAATATTGAAAATGTTTTCTGGATTAGAGATTTCTGTTTAATAACGCCTGGGAGGAAGTGCTAGGTCTGATTAGTGATGCCTGACTCAAAGGAAAATAAACTCCCCCAACAGCCTACTGACAGCTAACCCCCAATCCTGAATAATGCTGGAGTGGGAGAGGAAACCACCACTGCAAAGGACTGGGACCTATCACTGTCAAGAACCCTTGGAACAGGGACCAGATAGGAAATCTCTTACTCATGTGAGACTGATGGCTCACATGAGTAGCCTGAAGGTGAAGCTGCACCGTATGGTTTCAGTAGCAGAAGAAGCCATGCCAAGCTGTGGCCAAGCTCTCCCTGGGTCCTGCTTCTGCATCATGGTTCACTGTCTCTGTTGGCTGCAGCGGGGATGCTCTCTGTAGGATGGTGCTGCTCTCCGCATTGCTGAAATAGGTCAGCTCAAAATGAGGAAAAAAAAATAATTTAACTATTATTCTTTCCCTTAGGATCTTTTCTTTAGCAAAGCCTTTGACACTGTCTCCCACAGCATCCTCCTAGAGAAGCTGGCGGCTCATGGCTTGGACAGGTGTACTCTTTGCTGGGTAAAAAACTGGCTGGATGGCCGAGCCCAGAGAGTTGTGGTGAACGGAGCTAAATCCAGCTGGCGGCTGGTCACGAGTGGGGTTCCCCAGGGCTCGGTGTTGGGGCCAGTCTTGTTTAGTATCTTCATCAATGATCTGGATGAGGGGATCAAGTGCACCCTCAATAAGTTTGCAGGTGACACCAAGTTGGGCAGCAATGTCTGTCTACTAGAGGGTAGGAAGGCTCTGCAGAGGGACCTGGCCAGGCTGGATCGATGGGCTGAGGTCAATTGTATGAGGTTTAACAAGGCCAAGTGCCGGGTCCTGCCCTTGGGTCACACCGACCCCAGGCACCGCCACAGGCTGGGGAAGAGTGGCTGGAGCTGCCCGGCGGAGAAGGNCAGGGTCTGGAGCACAAGTGTGCTGGGGGGCGGCTGAGGGAGCTGGGGGGGCTCAGCCTGGAGAAGAGGAGGCTGAGGGGAGCCCTCATCGCTCTCTGCAGCTGCCTGAGAGGAGGCTGTGGTGAGGGGGGTCGGTCTCTTCTCCCAAGTCACTGGTGATAGGACAAGAGGAAATGGCTTCAAGCTGCATCGGGGAGGTTTAGATTGGATATTAGGGAAAATGTCTTTCCTGAAAGAGCGGTCAGGCATTGGAAGAGGCTGCCCAGAGAGGTGGTGGAGTCACCATCCCTGGGGGTGTTCAGAACACGTGTAGACATGGCACTTTGGGGCATGGTTTAGGAGACATGGTGGTGTTGGGTTGGTGGTTGGACTTGATGACCTCAGAGGTCTTTTCCAACCTTAATGATTCTGTGATTCTATGATTTTCTACTGAGGGGAACTCAGCAGCAGCATTGCTGCCCTCAGCAGAGAGAAGATCTCTGCTAAAGCTCCTCACCAGAGGAAGAGAAGGAATTGCTGCTGGCCCAGTAGGCAAGGCCGGGAAACAACACCATGAACAGAAAGGGCAGGACAAAGTGCAAGGACAGCAGTTCATGAAGAGGGCAGTGGCTGGAACCTTGTGTGAAGGGATGGCTGGAGAAAAGCCTGGGGTAAATGATGTCAGAGGGCCCATGCTAGAAAGAGAAGGTCTCCCCATGAAAGGAAGGGTCTTTAGGAGGTCAGACACGAGGACCTGACCTTTTTTGGGAACTGGGATGCCTGCAGTCCAAGGTCCACTTAGAAGTGGACCTTGTGGGTGCTGTTACAACTCAGTCATGCTGTGGTACAGTCAATAGCATTGGCCTTGTCTCTCTGGCTATCACAGCTACAATACAGAAGGCGGCAGGCGGGTGCAGACACCGTCCTCTCCTCCACATAGCCGCACCATTCCCTTGGATCATGCCGCTCTAAACCCACGATTACACTCTACAGGGGGGTCCCTCATGTGTACCAAACTCAAACGCATGTGTCTATACTGCAATTAACCGCTGGCAAATAAAAGGCAGAGGGCATGCCGGCGTCCTGCAAACCCAGAAGGGAGACTGTGGCCAGGCCTGCGGCTGTGCTTGCAGGTTTGCTGTTGGTATGGCATGCAGATTTACTCTTGAGGGCAGCCTCAGGGATTAGAGGTATTTCATGTCCAGCTCTGAATATATTTTTGCAGAAACCTAGCAGTAGCAGAATGCAAACTTACTTGGGGAAGAGGAATGTAGAGCATCATGTTCTGCTCTCCAATGTAGTAAAGTAAAACAAGTTTACATCAGTGTTTAAATTTAATAATAACATATTAATACTTTAATTAATTTAATAAGGAGCTGGGGAAAGGATTGGTTGAAGATTTGCAAATAAATAATTGCAGTGGCACATCCCACCTATATTATGATCATTCTGAAAATGTTATTGATACACAGTAACACATCTATCGATACGCAGTTGGCACATCTATATCAATATCTTCCTATATCAATATATGGGGTGAGGGAAGTGCGGGAGAATCCTTTTCTAATGTTGCTGTGGGGCAATTGCTGACAAAGAAATCACTGACATTTAAATGGAGTTTCTATACTGCAGATCATTCCAGGAATGTGCTATAAGAAAAGTACTGTTGTTCAGTTTTCAATTTTCAATTAATTTTATAGTACAAGTGATGCTGTGCTCTAGAGAAGCTCACATAAAAACAGGTTGTTATGGAAAGTTCCTACAAAATGATCACTAGTATTGTTAATTCTGTTTTAAAACAACTATCTCCCTGTGCAATTATATTTCAATAAGCAAAAGGTTATCTCTGTTGTAAAGACACATAATGGAGAAAACACTCAAACTGTTGCAATGTTATCGCTGGAATTTATCCTCCAGCGTGACTATGTTCTCAATTACAGCAGAACAAATGTATTAAATATCATTCAGATAGGAACAGCATCCAGTAGCTGTATATTTCTGCAAAGTTTTTAGATCCCAAGGAAAGATTTTTTTCACCTACGTTATGCTCAGTTTAGGAAAATAAAATAGAAGCTGAAGAGAAACAGCTGAGAAAGAATAGGAAAAATCTCCACACTATGACCCAGAGGGGAACCCAGGATTTCTGTTTACTAGAATTATTATTGGTATTGTTACAGTCTCATCCACAGTGCACCAAAATCCTTTTAGCGTGAACTTGTGCAAGTCACCAGTCACCTATGATTCACTTGCCTCACCTATAAAGTGGAAATAAATGTCCTTCCCCCAGCTGGGTCTTGTAAAGACACATTTGCAGGGTTGGAACGCCAGTATAAACCAGTTTCTTATTCGGGGCTTTATAAACTGTAATGAAAAAGGCTGAGTAATCACCAACAATGTTGATGTCTTATCTGAGATTCCCCCTGAGATCCTTCTAGTCACAGGAAAGTGACAAATTATTTTTCTTGTGTTTCTAATAGAGTCAAAATGAGCATGGCTCTTTGTAATAGTCAGTTCCTTAACAAGCTCTTAAACTTTCATTATGTCTTGCTCTGCCAAAATATTTTTTCTGCAGAACCAGACATCAAAGATATAATATAGCTCTGGACACCAGGGCTACTTCACCAACTGCTGCTCTTAGGTTATCTCTAAGAGAGCAACTTATTGTTTTGTTTTTATGAGATCCTGTAAAAGGAAAGCTGGTACTTAGAAAAAATGAAATGCTGCAAGCAGTATATTGGCTGGATTAAGTTCACCGCCAATACTTGTAATTTCAAGGAATCTCTACCAAGTTTCAGTATAAACACCTTTTGGAAGGTAAAAGAGGGTGCAAGCTCCAGTTCACATCAATTTCCTGCTTAATGGTGCCGTGGCTTGGACTCACAGGGGTCGTGGTTTGACCCTTCTGTGTCAGCCCAGCTCCCAGGGCTGTGTCTGGGGCCAAATCCACCCTCCTTCACCCACGCAGCTTTCCGGGAGAAGTTTCCTTACTTATTTCTTGATGCGCAGAGTGTGCCCACTTGTTTACAATGAAGTAAAAATATGTGTTGGTTCTGACCCATCTCACTGAAAAAATACCTGCAGACGGGCAACGTTTTTCTAAAAGTTGGTAGCCAGTATCTCGTTAACAAAAGGCAAGTGTAGACTATCCCTAAAGCAATTTTCACCAAACTGCTTGATTACCCTTGTGCCAAGGAGCAGCGTACGGCACTCGGTTTTGCTTCGTTTAGAATCGGAGGAAAAATTAAAACCTGCCGGCTATTATAGCTTTTGTGGGGACGCATTCAGAAAGGCTGTTCTGTCAAACAAGTGTCTCCTTGAGATGGAAGGAAAAATGGATTGATACGAATCTCATCTCACACCCCACTAACACTACAGATGGTCACTGACCAGCAGTGCGAGAGGGGGAGTGGGAAGTGACAGAGACATGCGTTTCCTTGGAGCAGAGAATCAATGACGGTGGAAGACAAGGCAGCAAAGAAAGAAAGGAAAAGAAAGAAGAGGAAAGACAATGAAAGAAAACCACAGTTGATGTAATTCAACTTCTGGGAGGATAAGCTGATTTGAAAAGTTATGTGAGATTAATAGGAAGCGGGTCTGTGCTTTGATAATTAATCTCAGTTATTAAGTTTTGGTCCATGCACCCAGTATTTATTTTGTTGTTTTGGTACATTTTGAGAGGGTGGAGGGAGAAAGAAGATTACGGGATCTTCAACACAGAACGAGACAAAGTGTTAATGGGAAAGATTACTGCCATATAATCCTTCGCAAATGGCGTAAAAGCATTAGGTACCTGCACCGCTACTACGCCTGCCTGCAGAGATATGTCACTGCCAGAATTTAGTTGCTCTTTCTATGACCTCTGTAGCAGTAAGAAAAATTTAAACTGAAGCTGTTATTCTGTAAGGTCTCCTTGCAAATCCATTGGATTTTGCTCACAGGACCATAAAAATTGCCATGCTGGGTCAGATCAATGGTCCATATAATCCAGTATTCTTTCTCTGACAGTGACTAATACTATATGTTTTGGTACATCACAGGAAAATGTAAGAAACCTTTCATGACCAATTATGGAACAACCTTCCCACAGGAAGGCTCATCCCGGCCTCTGGCAGAAAATAGAGTTTTTTTGCTTAAAGTCTGAAGGGTTTCTATTAGCTCCTGTCTAACCTGACCCTGGTTATAGGGGCTATTCATATAAATACCTGTTCCTTTTTCAAATCTGATGAAGTTTTAGCTTAATGATATCGTGTTGCAGTGAATTTTACAGGTTAAATTGTCTTTAGAAGTATGCCTTTTATCACTTCTAATCTTAACTGCCCTTCAGTTGCACTGGATGGTTCTTGTTTTGATTTTATGAGTGGGAGTAAATAAGGCTGCCAATTTACCTTCTCTGTAGTGCTCAGGATGTAATGTACTTCCATGAAACACATTTTTATTCACCTTTTCTTTAAACTAGCTGTTCCTGCTCTTTTCTGTCTCCCTCTCACCTTTGCATTCTTCCTAACATTTTCTATGCTGTGGGAGACCTCTACCCTGAAATCCTTCTAATGCTTTAAATATAAAATGAGTTATTTATTTAGATCTGGTTTATTATGTTCTATTTTATTTAAAAACTATAATGACTTTGGCACTGAAATCTGATTTCTGAAGGTCTGATTTGAAATGCCCTGAACCAGTCATTGTATTCCTACCAACCACCTGCCACCATGGCCAGGTGTAATATCACGCCATTTGTGGTATTATTGTTAAAATCCAGTTTTAATATTCTAGCAATGCATTTATTTTCATAAATGCAGTTCCGCACTGAGCACAGGATTTCCCTGAGCTGTTGCTCATAGTGACCAACCAATTTTCCCCTAAAATCCTCTGCAATCTCGCTTGACTGTCCAACCTGTGCATTTTCACCTCTGATTTTCCCATCTGCATTTCCCCAGATGATGGTTCAGTTGTTCCCTTGCGCTGGGAGATGGCTCTGGATTTCCTCCTGAGCCTTTTCTAGTCCTGTCACTGCTTTTATGCCACCTGCCACTTGCCCCTTCCCTCTTCACTGCTTTTCTAAGCCAGTGAAGGATGTATGAAATAGTCCATTCATAATCCTTTTCCTCAATATCTTCTGTCAAAAATTTATTTTTTAGAAGTTCACATTAAATATAATCAACTGTCTCTTTATCCACTTTTTTGTTAAGGTCAGAGTAGACTGGAAAAGCGGAGTGGAAAAGCATGTTTACATGTGTTCCATCATGTACATATGACTTATTTGTAATCTGTTATAACACTGTTATAACACTATTTCCTGTCCTAGCAAACTGAATAAGGTTCATGGTCCATCATTCAGAGATCCCAGTTTCCTTTCTAAAGGATCAGGCAGAAGATGTTCAGCTCTCCAGCCCCCTAAGCTTGAGTAAGTGGCTTCCCTTTCTGCGACCCGCATCAGCTCCATTTCCAACAGCAGTCAGAGAATGAGCACCTCTCTGTTAGGAGAGACATCCAGTGCACTTGATTTTAGCTGTCTAGTCTCAGCAGCAAGGCACTGTCTGTAATAATAAGAGTAGAAATGCTGTAGCACTTTTGGAGTGTGAATTGTTCCCTAAGGCACTTATTTTGGTGGCACAAATCACCCTCTAGAGATACTGATCTCTTTCTGCTGAATACCAGGACTGCCTAGAGGACCAGCTGATCTCTAATGACTCAGTTCTGCCTGGCTAAAAGTTGCTGGAGATGGATCCTACCTTAAGCAACTTGGTAATCTTTAACTTAATGCCTTTTTTATGGTCTTCTCCGGCATTCAGATTTACCTCTGATAGAAGTTTTAAATGCGTGAGGAACTGGAGGGCTCAAAAGACTGACAATAGGCTATGGAAGCTGTTAAGAAGGGAAACACTTTTTTACTGGGAGGCTGGCACAAGTTGCTGAGAGAGTTTGTGGAGTCTCCATCCTTGGAGATATTCAAAAGCCATCTGGTCACAGTCCTGGGCAATTGGGTCTAGGTGGCCCGGCTTGAGCAGGGGGCTTGGACCAGATGATCTGCAAAGGTCCCATCCAAACTCAACCACTCTGTGATTCTATGGTTTTGAATTAACCTCTGTTTGGGATGTCCTAGGCACATTAAATTTGTTGTGGACTAGTTTGTCAGTCCCGTAATAGGAATACAGGAGTTGAGAACCTGCCAGCTTAGCTTCAGAGTTCAGAGCCTTGTCAGCAAAGTTCATTGAGTCCTGAGATCTGTACTTATCTGCCCAAAAATGCTGTCCAACTTGCTATGGGAGGACAAAGGTTTTAAAAGTACCGTGCTCTATTGTACGCAATATATAGTCAATCAGAGAACTCTGTTGGATGCTTTTCAGGAGAACATTTAGGACCCATTTGCTTTAAAGAACTATAATCGAGTATGGTGGGGTTTTGTATGTATGCATATATATATATATACGTGTGTGTGTGTGTGTGTATGATGACTATACATCGTCATATCAGCTCTCTATATATCTATTTGAATATTTTAAAGGCATTTGCTTTCATTTCTCTGTAAAAAAAAATCAAAAACTTAGTAAGCTGTTTCATTGACTGTGAGCGTTAAGTCCCAGTAGTTAGAAACATAGCAAGGCAATTGTGTTATGTGATGGGATGAGAAAAAACCCTAAGCTGTATGTCTCATGAGAAATCAATGCACTGTGTCTTTTAATGTCATAAAAAATACCTCCCAACAAGATGTATTCAGAGTAGTATTAGCAGAAAAGTGAGCTTCTAATGGCCTTTATTGATTAAGGCAGAAACAGCAGACAATTCAGAGGATACTGCTGTTGTACAAAACAATTGGAAGTTCCATCGCCTCACTGTACTCTAAGTAGATTTAGTGAGGATGCCCCGAACTCAATATCCGCAGAACTGCCATCGGAGTAACCACAGCCCTTTGCGTCAGTGAGAAAGTGATTTGCTGAGCTTGAAGGAAGCTTCCCAATCACCTTCTTTGAGATACTGCTCCTTTTTTTTCCAAATTTTCCTTTTTTTCTTGAGTGCAAACCCTCCTCTGTCTGTAAAGGCTTCCTTAGCTATCCCGTTCCCCTCCTTAGCATCCGTCAGAAGCTTGCACAGGGGAATGAGGACAAGAGTCCCTTTGAGGGACAGCAGCCCTAATGACTTATGCCATTCATAAAGGAAAAGTGACTGCTTTAGGGAATGAATCCACAGTGACTGTAGGACTGTCTCTAGGAAAGGACACAGAGTCAAATGCAGCTGAGTTATGGAGGCCTAATAGCATGCCATCAGCTGAGCCGTTGTAACTCGAAAGGGTGGGTGCAGGTCCTGTGTGTCTGGAGGGGCCAGTGTTGTAGGATGCGGAAGTGCATTGCTGAAGGCTCAGCATCAGAAGGCTGATGCTGAGAGGGACAGAAATGCACTCGTGATATCTGCCTCCCTGTCTAGGGGCACGCTCCTAATTATGAGCTGGAAAATGTTGCTTTGCAATTCTTTCCTTATGCTAAATTCCTCTCTCTTGCAGAGAGTGAGCTAAGATAACGGTGCTCCGGCTGCACGGCGGTAACTCATCAAACTCTACCGATTCAGTGAGGTTTGACTGGGTGCCCACATCCTCCAAAAAACCTCATGATCAGCACAGACCGTGTCGGCAGCCTCTTGACTCACCGCTCTGCTGCATTATTGAGATGAGAGCCATGGCCAACGGCATTAAGGGCCCTGCAGCGTGTCTGAACGCCGGCCACACAGTGCTGCAAACGGGCCAGGACAGACGTTTTGGATAGGGGCCAGAGCACCGTAAATTCCAGCCAAGGAAACCGGTTTGCGACTAGCCCCTTGGTGAATGCACGTTTATTTGGTGCAAGATTAATATACCTAAAGTAAACAGAGAGACAAACAGACAGACTCTGGAGCAATATGAAGAGGTGACAATAAATAGGGATGATAAAGAGCATAAAAAAACCCTCTGCAGCCAGCTGTAAAAATTCCCACTCCCCAATGGCTATTTTACAGAGAGCTGTTTTCCTCTTGCAAACAATAAATAATGAAGACAGGTTTTGTAGCAGGACGAAGGGCACTGAAGCAGTGGTGGGGGCTGATCGGGAGGAGTAAGGTGCTAAGCATTGCATGGGGTATGCAGACTGGAAGCGGAGAACATCGCCGCTCTTCTGCTGTTAAAAACACTGGAATCACCCCAAGCGACTGAGCCCTTGCCAAGTAATTCACCGCTCTGTGGACAGACTCTGCTTCTTGTTCGTGTTTGCTGATCTGATGCAATTCCTAGTGCTTAGTGGTTTAACAGAACTCTTCGGGAGACACTCGATTTATCACTGATAAATCACTGATGAAATCTAAAGTTCAGTTATAAAGTGAGGGCTCAGCCACAGCTGTATAAAAGGCTTTCCCCTGGCTTAGAAATACACCGCTGAAGATATTTAATAGGATAACCCTGCACAACGCCTGCACCATTCGGTCCTGGTTTCAGGCTTTTGTTCTTAAGGCATAATTATTGTTTCTGGCTAATGATGTACATTCATACTGTGCATGGCCAGCCTCATGCTGTCCTCCACCAGCTCTCCGCTCCTTCATGCACACAGCAAAGCAGCTAAACTCAGCAAAGAGCTTCTCTGTTTTAATGGAAGCATTTTGTATTTTCAGCACTGCTGGTGCCATTGCCTCCTTTGCATACAATAAAACAGTGGCTGGATGTGCGGCTGTCTAAGGATGTTTCAGGGATGCTTTCTATTAGTAGTTCAAGCAATGACCCAAAAGCAGTGAATTTTCACCCTTTTCTGTGCAAAACCTTGGCAAGTCCCCTCATCTCACTGTACAGATACGGAGATGGCGACGACATCCTTTCCCTGCGGGTGTGGGCTGAGAATAAAGCCCATGAAAAATTTTGAAGCATTCAGAAAAGTTCTGGATCTGCGTTTGAACCAGGATCTCCACCCATTTGCTTTTCAGCTGGTCAGATAACAGCCAATGACACAAACAACTCCACAAGCTCTCTTTTGAGCTACACTATATATGTGGCGAGAATGTGGAAACATCACAGAATAGGGAGGAGGACCACCTGCAAATCTTTTTATTTTCCCCCCCGTGCCTGCAGTGGTCATCATACAGGCTTTTGAAATCTGCCTTAGACATCTCCCTGCACATCAGACCCAAATCTCTAACCCAACACATTTACCTGGGCACCGCTTGAAAAGCAGGTTCTGCCCTTTGATCCCTAATATACACTGAAAGCAGTAAGAGATCTGCAGGGCAAAGCACTGCCTAATTATTCCTTTGTGTGTATCTGTTATTTCCCAATAATAGATACAGTGCTGCTGCTCTGGATCCTGACCTCCATTATACTGATACAATGCAGCAGCTCCACCGACTTTCTCATCTGTGTTGTCCAGAAAGGTGCTGCTGTACAAAACGTGGCCCCATTATGCATTCCTCTTTCATTTCCATGCATTCCTTGCCTGATGCCAGAATGGAAATGACACCAGCACAGTTCAGCCTTCACCGCTTCTTGGCATGACTTATGTGCCTCATACAGCAGCTCTAGGAGAGCTTATTCTTATTTATACTATGCTCCAGTATAGTTTCTCCTTAAACTAGCTCGATAACTCTAAATAGAAGCAACACCTGAGAAGAAAAATGAAGAGAGAGTTGAAACAGTGGGAAACAAAGTGCCTGGGCACCACTGCATTAAAAGAAAATCCCACGCTAAGCCCGTTTCCACTGTGATCTCTCTAGAGGGTACAGACACCGTGTCTGTGGGATCGCATTGCGCCGACATCGGAATACATGGGTTTTGATAAAAAAACCCGAGATATATGGATGTTGTTTATGGCTTGTATAATGGTGCTGGGAATCTGGTTGGGTTGGAGATTGGTTTAAAATACAACATAAACCTGAACCTAACCTTCTTTAGTCAGCTACCTGCTAAAAATTGAAGAGATTTGCCAGCCTGTCTTCCTCCCTAACCTTTTAATGCTTGCTGGACTGCCTGTTATTATAGGAAAGGGGTATTTTAATTGCAATTAGTAGTTTAGGGGTATTTTAATTTGAATATAGCAGGGAGCACTAACACTAGAATAGTTTCATCAGTGTGACATTACTTGAATGATGAGCCATGATGGGTGGCTCACTCTGATTTAGGTTAAGTTTACTCCTAATGAAATAAAGCTGAATGACAATAAGGCACTCCTAAACAAACAAAAACCCAAAGAAAATAACTACCTGTTAAGCTAACGTGCTTTGCCTAATATAGGAAAATGAAGGCAGACACAGAATAAGCAATGTTTCAAGCAGGTAAACACTGGCAAGAGGAAAAAACAACTGAGCTGAAAGAAATTTTTGGCGCTGGAGTATATTAGTATAAAATGGTATGAATAATTTGAGGCTGAAAATGAGATGAACATTTCTAATCATCTGAAGAATGAAGCAACTGTTTCCAGTAAAAGTGACGGGAGTGAGGCACCGGTTTGGCTTCAAGACAAAGAGTTTATTCCTGTCTATAGGGTGAGTCTGGACTTGGTGAGCCAGTAGGTGTCTTTGGGCCATGAATGACAGGGCATGATTCTCAAAGACTTGGCCAATTTCCTTTCGCAGTCTCATCAAGAAAATTTTTCCAAGAGGAAAAAAGAAAGAAGGGAAGGAGGGAGGGGAAGAAAGAAAAGGAGAGAGGGAGGGAGAGAGGAAGGAAGGAAGGAAGGAAGGAAGGAAGGAGGGAAGGAAG